>PITA01007530.1:0-90929 GCA_004023965.1 Spilogale gracilis | reverse complement strand
TAACCAACTGAGCCACCCAGGCGTCCCAAGAGTCTTTTTAATAACATCTGGCAGTCCGCCCCCCCATGGAGATTCTCCTTTTAAAAAAAAAAAAAAAAAAAAAGCTTCTCCTTTTTGGCAGATCAGGATTCACAGTTAAGAAACCTGGTAGAGGGGCACCTGGGTGGCTCAGTTGGTTGAGCGACTGCCTTTGGCTCGGGTCATGATCCTGGAGACCTGGGATCGAGCCCCACATGGGGCTGCCTGCTCGGCGGGAAGCCTGCTTCTCCCTCTCTCACTCCCCTTGCTTGTGTTCCCTCTCTGGCTGTGTTTCTCTCTGTCAAATAAATAAAATCTTAAAAAATAAAAAAAAAAGAAAGAAACCTGGTAGACATCCTGACAACTGCTTCCACCGTTCTCTCATCTCAGGCCCATGGTTCCATTTTGGTCACCCTGGCCACAGTGACTGAAACGGCCCACTACATCCTTTGCAATGGACAGCCTTCAGCTTCAGATTCCAAGCTAACTGCTTATAGACAATTTCTTTTCTCTCTAGTATCTTCAAACTCATGGTCTCAGAGAGGGCTTTAACTCTATCCTGCTTTGGCAGAACCCTCTTTTAAGTCTTCTAGGTATGCAAATACACCTCCCCTGTTTACCACCACCAATCTGGCAGCAAGAAGGAAACTGGAAAGTCCTGTAGTGGGGGGATACCCTTTGTACTCTGCTACCAACCACCAGGACTGCTAGTCTACTCAATACTTTAGGGCCCTAAGTAGAGTAAATCTCACTAAGCTCAGTAAACACTGTCCTGAGGTGGCCATTGTTTTTACCACTCTCTCATCCACACCATACACACGTTAACTCATTATTTTGTCTTATGGATACTTGCCATAGTCATATCAGTGGGAACCAGAAATCTGGAAAAGTTAAATGCCAAAGGAAGTTAACTAGAGGCATAAAGACATAAATTGCAAACAGGTAACACTCACTGGGGTAGCCATCCAAGTAGAGAACTATATATACTGCCTTCATCTCATGTTCCATGAGGTACAGACAGGCTAGAAAACGGGTTTTTGCTTCTGTTTCCAGTGAAAAGTTAAGTTAACCTGGAAGCCTCACTCCCATCTTGTATAACGCCTATGGTCCACTAGTTATTCCTTTGACCAACCCAGGTGTGAGACCACATTATGTGTGAAATAGCTGAGATGTGCTTCAACCATAACATGGGAGTACATGATTGAGGCTATGTTGGCAACCAACCCCACTTAACAGAATCCAGTGGAATGAGATGGAGATGAAGTCCAAGAATTATTGGGGAGAACTCTTCATCACTGCAACCATGGTCCTAAGGAAAAGTTTTTCTACCAGGAACCTAGGGAAATCTCATCTCCCCAACATTATAGATAAGTCATTAAGCTATTTTTAGCTTATAAGTACTTTATTTTTTTAATTTTTTAATTAATTTTATTTATTTATTTATTTTTTAAGATTTTATTTATTTATTTGACAGAGAGAAACACATCTAGAGAGGGAACACAAGCAGAGGAACTGAGAGAGGGAGAAGCAGGCTTCCCGCCGAGCAGGAAGCCCGATGTGGGGTTGGATCCTGGGTCTCCAGGATCATGACCTGAGCTGAAAGCAGTCACTTAACCAACTGAGCCACCCATGTGCCCCTTAATTTTTATTTTTTTCGGTAACACCGCCACCCTATCCCTCCCCCCCCGTTTTTTTATTTTATTTTATTTTAAATATTTTATTTTATTTATTTGACAGAAACACAGCTAGAGAGGGAACACAAGCAGGGGGAATGAGAGGGAGAAGCAGGCTTCCCGCCCAGCAGGGAGCCCGATGCGGGGCTTGATCCTGGGTCTCCAGGATCACGACCTGAGCTGAAGGCAGTCGCTTAACCAACTGAGCCACCCAGGTGCCCCTTTTCTTTTATTTTTATTAATTTTTATCTTATATGTACTTTAAAGCTGAGATTTAAACCTACGTCTGCTTAACTCAGCCTGTACTAAAGCTAGACTATTTTCATTTTGTTTTGTTAAAATCCTAAGGTCATAGGGAAAGATAGTGATGAGAAGGATAATAAAAGGCAGAAAATGCAGGGTTGTTTCAAAATTCTAACACTGACCATTCAGCCTTTGTATGTGCTGTTTCTTCATAGAAAACACTTCTTTCTTCTTTCTACCTAGTAAACTGTGTGCGGGACAACCTGGAGATGAAAGAGGGCAGACAGACTAACAATGGAGCAGTTTTAGTAATTCTATTCTATAAATCAAACCTCTTCGTAATGCAATTTGGGTTCCCCACTGATAAATGTGAATTAATAAGGTTTCATAATTATAACCAGGTTCTTTCTACATAATTATTGTTTATACTTGAATAAATTGCTTAGGAAGGCCACATCCAAACACAAATTGAATGTAATGTTTCATTTCCTATTTCCTTTATGGGGGTATGTGATTTATGTGATTATTTTGGGAAAAGCATTGGTTTGAGAAAATTCTATGTCTCGCTCTATCTCATCTGGAAGCCCTAGATGGATCTCTCTTTAACGTATTCGGAAGTCTTACTAATCCGTGGGAAGGGCCCTTAGTAGATCCTCTGAAGTATTAAGGACCTCAGGCAAACATGTATGCAGTCTTTGTATTTTAAAATTCAGGTATTCCAAAGTCCATGTATTGTCCACTATTAAGAATGCAAAAGCTACAGAATTAAGAAATTATCTTAATAGGGGCACCTGGGTGGCTCAGTTGGTTGGGCGACTGCCTTCAGCTCAGGTCATGATCCTGGAGACCCGGGATCGAGTCCCATATGGGGCTCCCTGCTCCGCAGGAGGCCTGCTTCTCCCTCTCTCACTCCCCCTGCTTGTGTTCCCTCTCTGGCTGTGTTTCTCTCTGTCAAATAAATAAAATCTTTAAAAAACAAAAACAAAAAACCTCTGTCTTCAGCTCAGGTCATGTTCCCAGGGTCCTGGGATCCCGGCCCACATCAGACTCTCTGCTCAGCGGGGAGCCTGTTTCCTCTGCCCTCTGCCTGCCTTTCTGCCTACTTGTGATCTCTCTCTCTCTGTCAAATAAATAAAATCTTAAAAAGGGGGGAGGGGGGCTGGGGGCTCAGTGGTTAAGCCTCTGCCTTCAGCTCAGGTCATGATCCCAGAGTCCTGGGATCAAGTCCCACATCTGGCTCCCTGCTCAGCAGGAAGCTTGCTTCTCCCTCTCTCACTCCCCCTGCTTGTGTTCCCTCTCTAGCTGTGTTTCTCTCTGTCAAATAAATAAATAAAATCTTTTGAAAGAAAGAAAGGAAAAGAAAGAAAGAAAGAAAGAAAGAAAGAAAGAAAGAAAGAAAGAAAGAAAGAAAAGAAAAGAAAAGAAAAGGAGGTATACATGAAGGCTAAAGACATGGGACGCCTGGGTGGCTCAGTTGGTTAAGCCACTGCCTTCGGCTCAGGTCATGATCCTGGAGACCCGGGATCGAGTCCCACATCGGGCTCCCTGCTCGGCGGGAAGCCTGCTTCTCCCTCTCTCACTCCCCCTGCTTGTGTTCCCTCTCTGGCTGTGTTTCTCTCTGTCAAATAAATAAAAATCTTAAAAAAAATAAAAAATAAAAAATAAAAAAAAAAAAATAAAGACAGTTCTATGTGCCCAGGTCTCTAGGCAGTCTTCCTTCTGGCCTTTCCTCTTGGCATTCTACCCTTGTCAGGAAAAAAAAAACAAAACATTATAGACTCCTACTCAAGTGCCGTACTGCCCGGAGAATTTTGATGCTTATATTCAAGGTCTATTTGGAGTTTAGTTTAGATAGATTTTATATGATACCAGAATTGTTGAAAAGCAATATGCTACTGTAATTTGTTTCTGTGTATTTTAAATATTAGTGATCTCTGTTTTTAACTTGTTTGGGAAAGAAGCTATGAACTTTTCTCACCCTTTGACGCAGGACTCCAGCTCAACTAGCAAAAGATGTGGACTCAAAGAAACTAACAGTTTAACTTTCTATTCTCCTTCAAAATGTATCACTATAAACTCACAAACAGGGATTGTTTCTTCTCTTGGTATCCTACAGATTGCTTTATATGAGGGTACAGTATGGCTAATAAAAACTTGACTGTTTTGAAGTGATGAGTATTATAATGATGATAATAAATAGCATTTAACATTTACATAGCGAATCTGTGCCAGACACTGTTGGAATCATTTACATAGAGTTGCTCAACGTAAAACTTTTATCCAGTTGTCTTCATTTTTTTGGCAAAACTCTTTAAGAATCTGTGTGCTAGGGATGCCTGGGTGGCTCAGTTGGTTAAGCCACTGCCTTCGACTCAGGTCATGATCCCGGAGATCCGGGATCGAATCCCACATCGGGCTCCCTGCTCGGCAGGAAGCCTGCTTCTCCGTCTCTCACTCCCCCTGCTTGTGTTCCCTCTCTGGCTGTGTTTCTCTCTGTCAAATTAAAAAAAAAAAAAAAAAGAATCTGTGTGCTATAGTGAATTCCACAATACAGCCTTCATCTCCCCAACAAGAATAGCTAGAATTCCACTGTCATCCCTTTATTATTTTGATTTCAAGAAACTGTCATTTTTTAGGTCCATGCTTGTCCCTAAGGCTTGACCTAAGTATGTCATAGGTTGCTGGTTTGCTCATCTTAGTACATAAGGCAGTAAACAAAGCCTAAAGTAACTTTGCACTTAGTATAAACTCTTGATTACCTTCACTGAAGTAAGAGATACAATAAACATACTCGCTTGAAATCTGTTTGCCCTACCTTTTTAATTATTTTTCAGAAAAATATCAGGACCAGCTTCCTCAGCAAATATAGGGAGATACAGATCTTCCTGGACTTATGATGAGGTTACATCCCAATAAACCTATTGTAACTTGAAAATATTGTAAATCGGGGCACCTGGGTGGCTCAGTTGGTTAAGCGACTGCTTTCAGCTCGGGTCGTGATCCCAGAGTCCTGGGATCGAGTCCCACATCGGGCTCCCTGCTCGGCAGGAAGCCTGCTTCTCCCTCTCTCACTCCCCCCTGCTTGTGTTCCCTCTCTGGCTGTGTTTCTCTCTGTCAAATAAATAAAATCTTTAAAAAAAAAATTAAAAAAAAAAAAGAAAAAGAAAATATCGTAAATCAAAAATGCATTTAATACATCTAACCTACCTTAAACAGGCTTAGAACGCTTATTTTAGCCTACAGTTGAACAAAATCATCTAGCACAAGTCTATTTTATAATAAAGTATTGCATATCTCAGGCAGTTTTTTAATATTTTACTGAAAGAGAAACAGAATGGTCTTACAGGTACAGAATGATTTTAAGTGTAGGGGTTGTTACCTTTGTGATCATAGGGCTGATAGAGCTGCAGCTCACTCACCCTGCCCAGCATCATAGGAGAGGACCATGTTGCATACATATCACTAGCTCTGGAAAAGATCAAAATGCAAAATATAGTTTCTACTGAATATATCACATTTACACCATGGTAAAGTCAAAAAATTCTAAGTTGAGGGGCGCCTGGGTGGCTCAGTTGGTTAAGCGTCTGCCTTCGACTCAGGTCATGATCCCGGAGACCCGGGATTGAGCCCCATATTGGGGCCTGCTTCTCCCTCTCTCACTCCTCCTGCTTGTGTTCCCTCTCTGGCTGCGTTTCTCTCTGTCAAATAAAAGAAATTCTAAGTTGAATCATCCTAAGTTGGGGACCATTTGTATCTGAAACCTCGTCTTAATAAAGAGTAGTGGGTTGGTTCCATTTAGAACCACATGGAACCAACATCAACAATGTGATAATAGTTTTTTCCCCAATTCAGTCTTTATTTCTGTTTTTAAAACCATTTAGGGAGGCGCCTGGGTGGCTCGGTTAGTTAATCAGCTACCTTTGGCTGACGTCATGATCCCGGAGTCCCAGGATCGAGTCCCACATTGGGCTCCCATCTCCACGAGGAGTCTGCTTCTCCCTCTGACCTTCTCCCCTCTCATGTTCTCTCTCACTCTCTCTCAAATAAATAAATAAATAAATCTTAAAAAAAAAAAAAAAAGCCATTTAGGGGTACCTGGGTGGCTCAGTTGGCTGAGCATCTGCCTTTGGCTCAGGTCATGATCCCAGCATTCTGGAATCTAGTTCTAACGTTGGGCTTCCTGCTCAGTGGGGAGTCTGTTTCTTCCTCTCCCTCTCAAATAAATAAAAACTAAAGAAAAAAAAAAGCCATTTAGTAAGGGTAACTGGGTGGCTCAGTCAGTTAAGTCTCTGACTCTTGATTTTGTCTTTATGGTCTTGGGGTCATGGGATCGGGCCCCACATCCGGCTCTGTGCTGGGCATGGAGCCTGCTTAAGATTCTCCCTCTCCCATAATCCCCTTCTTCCCTAACCCCCCCCCCCCGAAAGAAATGAATAGCCATTTAATCTCATGCAATTATGTTTTGCAGTGAGAGGAAGGTTGATAAAACTGCCACTAGACAAGTTTGGGACCTAACTTATTAACAGTAGAGTTAGTATTTTCTTCCAGACCATAAGAGGTATTTTTGTCAATGACTGGTAATTCTTTCACAGATTTGGGAGATGGAGGGTAATCTGGCTTTATTTACTTAGAAATTTTTAAAGGACTAGCCTAGAACCACTTAGAAAATGCTTTTCTTCTATTAACCAAAGCTCTTTTCTTGGCTATGTCACAGCTCTGCCATTTCTGAAGATTTACAGATATTGACCATTAACAACCTTAAAGTTTGCTACAGTTTGGGCACGTAACACTGCAAAGCTTTAGTGCAAGTTTAAGATTGATTCATTTTACTTAATTCATTTACTCATTTATTGTTTCATTCCATGTTTATTGAATGTCTACTATGTATAAGATTTTTATAATTAAATTCTATTTTTAAATTGTTAATTCCTAAAAAAAAATTGTTAATTTCTGTATATGGGATAAAATTTTTAAGGTACAAGGAATATACAGTGAAGAGGAAATCTTTCACCCCTGTTACCCAGCCATTCACCACACTTCCTCAGTGTAAGCCAGTATTAATAGTAACATTTTATTACTTTGTATCCTGCATATATTCTATGTATATAAAAATACACACTTTTTTATGTATATAATTGCATATGGCATAACTATTCTGTCCCTCTTTTTTCACTTAACAGATTCTAAGATTTATTGTTCTTTTGGTATTTGGCACATTAGATTAATTTCAGTATCACAACCAACACATTTCAATATTAAATTGTTAAAAAAAACAGGATGCCCCAGAGAAGACTTTAAAGTGATATCCTTATAGTCATTAAGGACAGTGTGACAGATCAAAAGGTTATCACAAAGATTTGTCTTTTCTAAAAAAAAACAAATTCTAAAAATAGTTAAACACATAAAGCAACCCTAAACATGAGAAATTTTAAAAAGAATAATATAGACTGAGAAAAGTATAGGTGCAGACTCAGAAAAAGGTAAAGGGACAATGCGTTATGTGAAGATGTGCTTTATTAATCCGTACATGGCCAGTGAGTTACAAGTTGTTCTTTTGAATGATCAACTATTAATAATAACCTGCTCAGCCAGTATGTCAGAGCCCAGCAATGGGGTTCGGTGTCTTTCCAGTGTCTCTAGCTTAGTATTTCTACTTTAAAGAGCACCACATTTGTTAAGGCCAGTAAAGGCTGTTTTTCTGGATTTCTTTTTTTAACGTTCTGGTGAAGGTAGCCACTTCCAAGGTATTTGCCTATTTATGTACCTAGCTAGGCCCCCCCACCAAATGTGATGAATAGTAGGTACAAACCTGAATGTAAATCTTTTTTTTGCTGCCATGATTTTGATACATACTGTGTAATTTGTACCTTTAAAATCGAATACCTGCAATGTGCTAACTTTCTGCCATTTTATCCATTATTGCCATACCAGTGTTTAAGATTTATTAATGTTTCAATGCCTAAAATTAATGAAGTCTTGGTATTTTATTCAAAATACTTCATTATTAAAGTGTTTCTGGAAAAGGTGCTCAAGACTAGAGCCCTAAAATGACTGATTTGTTTGGGATTTAAAAAGCAAAACAAAATCATAAAATGATTTGTGGATAGGGCAAAGGAAAACTGTAAAAAGAAAAAAAAAAAGGACATTAATTGAAGTTTTGGTCTGGGACCATAATTAGGATGATCATGATCTCCAAAAACAACTTTGAATCTCCCTGAATCTGCAGGACAACATCAAAAAAAGGTGAGGAATTTGAAGTGTCTCAAAAAAAGTGAACAAATAGGGGCGCCTAGGTAGCTCAGAGGGTTAAGCCTCTGCCTTTGGCTCAGGTCATGATCTCAGGGTCCTGGGATCAAGCCCCACATCCGGCTCTCTGCTCAGCAGGGAGTCTGCTTCCCCTCCTACCTGCCTGGGATGTCTCTCTGTGTGTCAAATAAATAAACAAAATCACTAAAAAAAAAAAAAAAAGAGTGAACAAGTAGAAAAATGAACAAAGTAATGGAGTAGACAACCAAAAAAAATGCAAATGACTAAAACAAAAATGTTCAGTAATAAATTGACAGGCAGATAAGGGTATGAATTATAAAGCCTATGATTTTTCACATGGCATAGTGCCAATTATTTCATTATTATTATTATTATCACTTTTTATTATTTAAAGATTTTATTTACCTGACAGAGAACACAAGCAGAGGGAAGGGCAATTAGGGGGAGAGGGAAAAGCAGGCTCCCCACTGAGCAGGGAGCCCAACATGGGGCTTGATCTCAGGACCCGGGGATCACAAACTGAGCTGAAGATAGACACCCAACTGACTGAGCCACCCAGGAGCCCCACAAAGATTTCTTTAAATTATAAAACCTGTTTTATAACCTCCAGGATGTCTGGAAAAACCAGCACTCATAAATTTCTAGGAATATCTCCAATTATGAAAACTTGTTCTTAGAAAATATTTTGTACAGATTTGTTCATTATAATGTTATTTATAACACAGATTATTAATAACCTGAATGTCTAACAATAAAAGTTAAATTGTAGTATTAGTAGATTGCAAGTGCAGCATGAAGAATTATGCTTTAGAAGAATGTGAGAAAATCTTGGGCACCTGGGTGGCTCAGTGGGTTAAAGCCTCTGCCTTTGGCTCAGGTCATGATCTCAGGGTCCTGGGATTGAGGCCCACATCGGGCTCTCTGCTCAGTGGGGAGCCTGCTTCCTCCTCTCTCTCTGCCTGCCTGTGATCTCTCTGTGTCAAATAAATAAATAAATAAATCTTAAAAAAAAAAAAAGAAAGTGAGAAAATCTTTATGATGTATTGTTAGGTAAAGAATGAAGGTTTCAAAACACTAAGTACAAAGTGATCACAATTACATTTTTTAAGTAAATGCATAAAAATATGGGCACTGAAGTAATAGAAGATTTTAACTCAGTAGTGTGGTTATAGAGCAGTATTTATTTTCCTCTTTATATCTTTATTTGGATATATTATAATTTTTAAGTGGTGCCATGACTACTTGGGGGAAAAAAAAGGGCAGACATTCTATATAGAGAGCTTTTCATTTTAAGCATCTGTGGTAAGTGATTTTTAAAAAAAACAAACTGGAAAATTTTGAGCATTCTGCATACAACAAGGATGACAAAGGGGAGAATTTCCTTGTCAGATGAAATCACAGAAAATTCAAACTGAAGGATATTTTAGAGATAATTTTTTTTTAAGATTTTATTTATTTGACAGAAAGATCACAAGTAGGCAGAGAGGCAGGCAGAGAGAGAGAAGGAAGCAGGCTCCCTTCTGAACAGAGAGCCCAATGCGGGCCTCGGTCCCAGGATCCTGAGATCATGACCTTAGTGGAAAGCAGAGGCTTTAACCCACTGAGCCACCCAGGCACCCTATTTTAGAGATAATTTAACTCAACTCCCTCTATTTTGAAAGATGAAAAAGTTAAGTCCAAACTTAACCAAGGCCACAAAGATAGTGTTTAGAATCCAAACAAGGGGTGCCTGGGTGGCTCAGTCAGTTGAGCAACTGCCTTTGGCTCAGGTCATGATCCTGGAGACCCGAGATCGAGCCCCACATCGGGCTCCCTGCTCAGCGGGAAGCATTCTTCTCCCCCTCTCACTCTCCCTGCTTGTGTTGCCTCTCTAACTGTATTTCTGTCTGTCGAATAAATAAAATCTTTAAAAAAAAAAAAAAAAAAAGAATCCAAACAATACTTGGATTTTCTTATTCCTAACATCCTTATCTCATCTTTCTTCCCTTCTACTTATGTATTATAATGCCGTAGTTGACAACTGTGTTCTTTTAAGTGTGAAAAAAGAAATGGAAAACTTTAGCATAAAGAGAGAGAAAATTAGGTAAAGGATATGTCAAATAACATGGTAACATAGCTTTTCTTCCTATTTTTGAGTTAACATTTGCCAAGAAAAAAAATACACACACACTTTGTACTTATCTTTAGAATAGCCCATTTGAAATAAAACCCCTAAATGCAACTTCAGGATGGTGATTTAAATATCCCTCTTACATTCTTCTTTTTTTCCCAGCCAGTGCTGTTAACCTCAAGACCACAGACTGATTACAAGAAGTAAAAATTAAAATCAACTGACTCCATGGGACCTGCTAAAATCTGAGTTACTGATGTCTGATCCTGAAATGTTATGCAATTGTAATCAACGATGTGTTTGTTAAAGAATGTAGTACACACATTTGAAAAGGAACGTCATGTACATATCTTTTCATTTGTACATCCGACCGATATTTATCGAGTACCTATCATGAGACAGACACTGCTATACTAGGGTATAAAGTGGTCCTTGAAACAGACCCCAAACCTGACGTTGGAGCTTACAGTCTGGTATAAAATAGTCTCCACTAAATTATACATTATAAGGCAGCAATGATGTCTTATTCAGTACAATGAATACAGATTTTCTTTGAATATAGACTTAATGAATGAATTTCCCAGGAGTTACTTTGCCCTAAAGTAAGAAGTTTATTATTACATCAGACTTGTACTTGTGGTGGTTGAGGAATAATGCGGACTAAGGAACTCTGATAAAACCTCAGTACTGAGTTTAGCATGCTTCTTCCCAAGCCAGCCTGTCTTTCAGATCACCCCAAATTGGGCCTAATGTCTGGTTATGAAAAGATTTCTGACAAAAAGTCATGTCGATGAGGCCACTCAGTGTTAAAACAAGTGGTCTTGATGCTCAGATACAGCTGTCATTTAGATTAGAACAGATTATTGTTATTGTAATTTTGTTCTTTAAAAAGAAAACTCTCTGATATTTATTTTACAGTGGTTTTCATAATTGCATGAGATAGTTGGGAAAGTAATCTGAGAGATTATATGACCCAGCATTTTTAGAACAAGTAACAGATTTCAACACCAACACTTAATAGAAATCTCTAATGTAGTACATTTTAAATGATCAGAATATCAGGAACTTTTAAATTTTTAGAGATTAATTGGTATGCATACTTACCATTTGCTGACATCGCAGTCACTTCAGGAACTATGCTCTTGAGTCAAAGAATCAAAGGCCTATAAGGGCTTTCCTGTTACCTCTCCTGTAAATAATAGATTTTTCTACCTTAATTTACCTGGGGGGTAAACACAAAATGAAAGGCAAAGACATTAGTTCGCCTAAGGTCTGGTCTACCTAATGGATAAAGTGGCACTTACCTGGGACTTCCAAGAGTTAGCCTTTACTGTGTCCTCCAAAGGAAAGAGAATGTGTTGTCCTCTGGGCTGATACAAACGGGGGAAGACAGCAGCTATAAGTGACCTTGTGTTCTGATATGGTCCTGGCATGTGGACAGAATCTTTTTGGTAGCCTGTGCTTTTGCCACTTTCTAGCAAGTACAGAGGCTGGGCACGATGAGATTCCAGGCCTCCTCGAGGGTAGGAGAAAGGGTTCCCAATAGTCTCCACATTTGGTTATCCGTCTCAGATTAACTTTCGAGTCCAGTTAATGAGCAGACAGCATGCCAGGAAGAGATACATGAGCTTGGACCTTGAAGGGTATGTACTCTGAAGCTGAAATCATAAACCAGAACATCTGATGTGTGTCTCATACACAATGAGGGAGGGAGGGCTGTTGATGGAAATGTCACACACAGCTGCTTTTAGCGCTTGGCTCTCACCGAGGAAGCTTCCCCCTCTGCCACTATACCCCACCCTCTTGCTGCACGAAGGCAATTTAGGGCTCTCTAGTTCTTATCCTGTGTGCTGTGAAGCAGGCTGAAAATTTATATCTGTTACATCAGTCTGGTTCATGGCTGATTGATGTACCTAATGGACTATGGGAGTGAGTGGCTCAGCTATGTTTGGGTCAGGAAAGAATCTGCCTTAGACACTTGTGTGCCATGCTCTGTAAGGTAAAGAATATGGCTTAGGGTCCTTATTAAGCTGTTTGTTAAATAGCATCTTTTGAACAAGCCACTTTTTTCTTCTACCACTTCTCCAGCTATATCATGAAGCAGGTAATCTTATTGAGATTTCCTAGTGGGGTTGTGAAGACAAGCTATTCCCTCCATCTGGAATTCTTTCTCTCGCTTTTCCATGCCAGATCCTCTTTATCCCCTGGATTTAAACTGAAACATCAGGGACGCCTGGGTGGCTCAGTTGGTTGGGCGGCTGCCTTCGGCTCAGGTCATGATCCTGGAGACCCGGGATCAAGTCCCACATCGGGCTCTCTGCTTGGTGGGAAGCCTGCTTCTCCCTCTCTCACTCCCCCTGCTTGTGTTCCCTCTCTCGCTGTGTTTCTCACTGTCAAATAAATAAAATCTTAAAAAAATAATAATAATAAAAAAAATAAACTGAAACATCAGTTTCTTGAGATCTTGCCTTGACCCTACTTTCTTACTGCTGAAAACCAAGAAGTTTCCCAGTTCATTCCTGTTACTTCCCCTTTTGCAACCTATGCTATGCTTATTATAATAGTTCAGTGTCTATCTTCCCTATTAGACTCTTATGTTCCATTGGGGTAGGACTCATCTGTCTTTTGCACCTGAATCTCCAGCACCAAGTATTGTGAATGCACATATTTGGTGCTTAATAAACATTTGTTGAATAAATGATGAATTACATTTTATAATCACAGGTTCCTTTGTGAAAACCAAATATTGAACTTTTTGTGGCCTCCTATCATGCAGGTAATGTTAAGAACAGAGGTTGAGGGCGCCTGGGTGGCTCAGTGGGTTAAAGCCTCTGCCTTCGGCTCAGGTCATGATCTCAGGGTCCTGAGATCGAGGCCCGCATCGGGCTCTCTGCTCAGCGGGGAGCCTGCTTCCCCCCCCCCCTCTGCCTACTTGTGATCTCTCTCTGTCAAATAAATAAATAAAATCTTAAAAAAAAAAAAGAACAGGTGTTGAATTAGAGCCAAAAGGACAGCCACTTATTGTGCTTTCCCCATGCCTGACTGCTGTTTGCCTTCTCATATCACCACAATCTAAATTCTTATCATCATGGCAAATTGTTCCCAACTCCCTAAACGATCATTTCTAGGAAGATTGCAGACTGTGTTCATTTTTTAAATGAAACCAACCATCCAAACTGGCTTTTGGAGTCAAACATTGTATTTCCTCATATTTTGTCAATTTAAAGAATCATTAAGCTCCCATAGAAAAGATTTCTTGTAATTTGTAATTACATTTGAGAATGAGTTTGCCAACTTCAAATAAATTTTTTAAAATTTTGTTTATTTGACAGAGAGAGACACAGCAAGAGAGGGAACACAAGCAGGGGGTCTGGGCGAGGGAGAAGCAGGCTTCCTGCTGAGAGAAGCCCGATGCGGCACTCGATCCCAGGACGCTGGGATCATGACCTGACCTGAAGGCAAGCGATAACGACTGAGCCACCCAGGCGCCCCTTCAAATAAATTCTTATCAAAACGTTGTCTTGTCAACGCTAGGTGTTTCTGAAACATTAACCTGAACTCGAATATCTTAATTCTTTCTGAAAACTTTTCAGATTCGTAGTTGAAATAAGGAAAAACAGTTTCAGATTCCTTTATTAATTCATTGATTTATTCATTCAATAGTTGTGAGTGAACACTGTAAGCCAGACACAATTCTAGATATTTGGGGATATCAGTAAATAGATTCTTGCCTTCAAGGAAATAATTATAGGACTACAGTGGTATGGGCAGTACTCACCAAATACTCCAATGCTGCTCTGCTTTTCCCAGACTCCCTGCAGGGAGGTGGGGGTCCTGTGATTACTTCTGGCGCGTGAAAGAGTGATTTGTATCACTTTCAGACTAAACAAGTTATAAGCTGATATGCTTCCCCTATCCCTTTTTTTTACCCTGTCACAGCAAGCTTGGAGATTACATCCTGCACATGGTACAGCTATAAGACGGGAGAACCTTAGTGAAGAGGTGGAGCCACACTTGGCCTTCACCGCCTGCCACCCTGCCCTAAATATATGACCTGTGCGAGCTTGGAATTTTTGTCGGTTAAGCCACTAAGGAGTCAGGGTTTGACCTCTGGGACAGTCAGCTTTAACTATCCTGAGTAATACAACATGTATTTATTTAACATATTTTATGTGCTAGGTGCATTACTAGGCTGTTTGTGATAGTGATTTATTGTTAAAACCCTGACAGTTGGCTTTCCTTGCCAAAAGGGAGGCAATGTTTATCCTGACCTACTATGTTCATTCTCATCAAAGCTGCTTTTTTATTTTTTTATTTTTTATTTCTTTTTTAAAGATTTTATTTATTTGACAGAGGGAGAGATCACAAGTAGGCAGAGAGGCAGGCAGAGAGAGGAGGAAGCAGGATTCCCGCCAAGCAGAGAGCCCGATGTGGGCCTCGATCCCAGGACCCTGAGGTCATGACCTGAGCTGAAGGCAGAGGCTTTAAACTACTGAGCCACCCAAGCGCCCTACTTTTTTTGTTTTTTAATGGTAACATTAAGATTGATATCAACCTTGTAATTTCAGAGGAGAAAAAAAGGATTTTAGGCTTATTCTAGAAGGCTGAATTGGAATGAATCCTTATCCTGATTCTATGGATATTTGGGTAGGTTATTTCATCTGGCTTATTTTTCCCATAGGTAAAACTAGGGCTATTATTCTGCTCTTGATATTACAAGGTTATTATGATGACAAAAATGAGTTAATATGAAACACTTATACAAATATGACCGTTCTCATTGGATCTAAGACACCACAGATTGCAGGATACACCATTATTTTAAATTCCACTTAGAAAGAAACTAATGAAACAAGTTAATCTATGGCACAATACTTTTCTTATCAGCCCAGCTGATGTAGGTTTATTTAAACATTTCCTTTTTGTCATACACAAAAGCTTTGCATTAAAGGGAAACAATTCAGTTAAGCTAGCCCAAAATGTCTTCATATTCAGAGTCTGCTTTCTGAATCACCTTTCAGTTCTGAAAAATTGATGTCCTGTGTTTCTCAATACAGTATTACCTTCTGTGCCATCAAAAGCAGTGGCAGGGGCACCTGGGTGGCTCAGTCCGTTAAGTGTCTAACTGTTGGTTCCAGTTTAGCTCTGAGTCTGTTTGAGATTCTCTCTCTCCCTCAGCCCCTGCCCTGCTCGTGCTGTAAACAAACAAACAAACAAACAAACAAACAAATAAATAGCAGTGGCAATGCAGCAGTGCTAAGGCGGGGTTCCATTTTTCTTCTAAGATTTTCTTCCAACCTTCTGACATCGAATCTGCAAATTTTGATGTTGACGCTTTCTTGTTCTTACGGAAAGGTGTCAGTGTAAGGTTTTCAGACAAGGATTTGTATTTCTTGTGCAAATGTTGCTTAAGTTATTGACTGAAATGTCCTTGGGTTTCAGCTGTCCAGTCATTCAACCAGGAGTGAACAATCAAGTTTGTAGGTAAGCAGATAACAGCAGTGACATCGAAAGTGCGAAGCAGCAGAAACAGCTGAAAAACATCGGTTGAGTCATCAGTTAGGGGAGCTTGGGTGGCTCAGTCAGTGAAGCATCTGCCTGCAGCTGAGGTCATAATCTCAGGGCCCTGGGATCTGGCCCCGCATAGGGCTCTTCACTCAGCGGCGGGTCTCTTCTCCCTCCTCCTCTATAATCTCTCTCACTTTCGCTTTCTCAAATAAAATCTTAAAGGTTTTTTTCAGAGATGTTAAAAAGTGAAAATATATGTATCTTGGAATAGGTAAAATATAAAGCATTAGATTTGGTGTTTTTCTTTACAAATAAAGATATATAATATTTTTATTTCATATCTGTATACCTAACATCGGGTATGTAGGAGCTCGCAGATCATTCTTTGATCTCCGTCTCATTGTTAGCACTCTGATCCAGCCTTCACAACCTTCAGTCTAGCACAGTGCAGTAAGAAGAGTCTGGGGTGCAGGGCACAAGACCGGCTTTGGGGTCCAAAGACCTGAGTCTGACCGTCAGCCCTGCAGTTCTTCAAATGTGCTACTTTTGGGGCAATAACTAATTCACAAGGTTTTAGGGGGATTTAATATAAACAAAAGCACACTGTAAGCTGTGAAATCCACATGCCAAGGGAGACACTGCCAGGGACTGTGCTGGGTACTTTGCATCCTTATCTCTTTTGATCTGATGTGAATGTTAAAGCATATAGTGTCTTGACAGTCACCTTGTTATCTAATCCGTGCGATGCTGTATTAATAAAGTACCCTTTTCGTACTTCAAAGCAGAAATCTTTGGATCTTAAACTCATTGGTGACCAAGAGCCCATTACAGAGCTGTAGCCTCACACTTGTTCCTGCTTTGTAGCCCAGAAACATTTGAAATAAGAGACCCTCGGGCTACCAGCGTGCCATCTGACTCTGGTGCCAAAACTAGCCCCAGAGGACCATGCAGAAAGTTTTTAATCAATGGTAAAAAGCCCAAAATGAATCTGAGATCCAGGGTGTGGATCTAAACAGGCATTTAGGCAATTTTCAGATTCAGGTGCACAGAAAGTTGACATCCAGAAAATAACGACCATAGATACCAGAGGCCCCAGTGACAAGGAGATAATTTGGGGGGCTATAACTCTATTTTGGGGGAAGGAAAATTACCAACCAGAAATGTAGTACTGAGGAATAGAGATAGAAGGCAGGAACCTCCCCAAAGCCCAATTACCTTTGAGACTGACTCTTGGAACTAATGACCCATTCTCTTCATGTTCTTCTAGCAGGAAGAACTGGGATACTTGAACTGGAGCGAAGCTTAATCTATAGGTTAGGATTATCATTCAAGCTCAAAGGCTAGAAGATATGAATGAATCATGTTATTACACAAGCTATATGAGATGCTATCTTGGAATACTAGTAGATGGGGATGAAGTAGAGTTGGTAGTGGGCGATGGAGGAGGATGCTGACACAATAAACTTTTTATGCTTAGATGTCCACAGGATAGAGAACTTCGTGAAGGAGCAAAGACCTACAGAAATTAGGGGACTTCCAAGACCCATCTCAAGACTACCTTTTCCAACAGCAATGCTATAAGGTTTAATTTGCAATTCATTGTAACACTCATATTGTTCTCTGACTAGCTTGGGTATGCACACACTGAATTCCCACTAGGATTTTAAATTTTTTCAAAGATTTTATTTATTTGACATAGAGAAATAGCGAGAGAGGGAACACCCAGCAGGGGGAGTGGGAGAAGGAGAAGCAGGCTTTCCAAGGAGCAGGGAGCCCCATGTGGGGCTTAATCCCAGGACCCCAGGATCATGACCCGAGCTGAAGGCAGACACATAATGACTGAGCCAGCAGGTGCCCCAGGATTTTAATCTTGAGCTCCTTAATAGCATTAAAAAAATATTCTGCATGTACAATACCTGACATAATGCTGTATAGTGCTAAGAAAGTTTATTAATGTCACCCCTTCCTATTTGAATCTAGCAGAGATTATATGTTGCTATAATGATTGCTATAAAGGTGAGAACCCAGATAACTTTTTGCCATTCAGCACATGTTTTTCCACGAACCCAGCTACTCCAGAAAATCTATCTTATTTGCAGAACTATTGCAAAATCTGACACTCCTGTTCACTTCACTGGAATGCTCTTGTAATTGCCAAATTGTTGCCTTGCCTCATGGAAGTTCTTGGCCAGAAACCTATGGATTTCCAGCCCTTGCAGCTGTTGACCCCGATTCTCCTATAACATCAAGTCAAACAACAGTTTTTAATGACCTACTGAGAACAGGCACTGAGCTAGTTGTCATGGAAGGTATAAAGATATGGCCACTGCCCTCAAGTAGTTAATAGCACATATAAAAACAAACATGAATATTTAAATACCAAGTAAAGGCTATGTAACAGTTATGAGTAGTACGAGGGATAACAAAGGCAATCATGCAGGAAAAAAAATGGCTAAGAACTCACTGCAAGATGAGGCATGTTTGCTACCCCTTTTATCTATAAAGCCAAAAACCCAGTGTAGGAACTCCTCATGTTCTGTTTTCTTTTGTGTCGATATTTTGAAGTACATTTGTGGAAAACATACGGTGTTCTTGTCCCCTACAAATCTATTTATCTCTTTCTTTCATTTCATCTCCTTCCTTCCTTCCTTCCTTCCTTCCTTCCTTCCTTCCTTCCTTCCTTTCTTTTTCTTTCTCTCTCTCTCTCTCTCTCTCTTTCTCTCTCTCTCTCTCTCTTTCTTTTTCAGAGCAGGAAAGAGAGCATGTGAGGGGGGGAGGGCTAGGGGCAGAAGGAGAGAATCTTAAGGAAGCTCCATCTCACAACTCTGAGATTATAACCTGAGCCGAAATCAAGAGTCGGACACTTAACCAACTGAGCCACCCAAGCACTCCATCCTCTACAAATCTTACGTGTACTGTGGGACACCTCCTTGGTTTTAGGTTCTTACCTCTTGACCTGAGGTTGCTCAGTGGCACCCTGGAGATTTCTGCCTCGGGAAAGCTTCACCTCCTCTCTGCTACTAATTCTATATGTTAGAACATAGACTCTTTTTGTTTTGTTTTGGTTTTTCTACACAAACTCTATGCCCAACATGGGACTTGAACTCATGACCCTCAGGTCGAGTCACATGCTATACTGACTGACCCAGTCAGGCACCCTTACTCTTACTGGTTTGTTTTTAAGTTTTGTAGACCTGGGGACCTTAGACTGGTAGAAGGTCACAAAAATATATTTATTCATGTTGCCACAGACTTACTGTCTTCTCCTATGATGGTGAGCCAAGACATGTATGATCTCTACTCATCATCATCACTCTGCCTAGAATATAATCTTCCTGAAATAATCTTTTCTCTGAGATGAAGAGACCTTGTCAAAGGTAGGACAACAGCCACTGTCCCTATTCCTTCACCTCATTTTCCCTGTTCCCTCCCTACCCTCTCTTCCTTGGCGACCTCATCTGTTTCTCTATGCGAATGAATGTTATCCCCTTCCAAGTCTTCAATCAGTGTGTTCTAAAAGGAGAGAAAGCCTAAGAGTATGAGTCAACTTTATTCCTGGTACTGAACCCTGTTTGTTCTCTTGTTAGTTGCCCTGAGGAACAGGGAAGAGAAGTTCAACTTCTGTTTCTCTTACTATTAAAGGGAAATGAATGGCAGTCAACTCACTTCATTAAATTAAGAGATCCCTTTGAAGGAAAGTGTTAACACATTGAGCTCCTGTTGCATGCACATGGAGCATTTATATGACAAAATATTTGCTTATGGTGCCTAACATGTTACAGTTCATCTTGGCATTGGCTTCTGAGGCCAAAAGAGACTCAGGCTATCCCGGCTGATCAATAGGCATATGGCTAGTGGCCTGGTAGGTGAAAATTCTCACCTTTAACTTTTCCAGGTGTGGAGAATGTAACGGTGACTTGTCCTTACATGCTTGCCTTTTATTACAGTGATTTCTGTGTGCACCTGTCTCTGTTACAGTGTGGCCTTTTTTGAGGAGAGAATCCCTTCCTCATTCATCTTTGTTCCCCTCTACATCATCAGGAGGGACATTGCACTTGCCAGTGTTCAACAGATGCCTTCGAATCGATCAGTCAATTCAAAGTTGCCTGGCTTTGTGGAAATCTTTCAGCTATGTGTGCCAGCCCTGTAAGTATTAAAAATCACAACAACAATTATAATAGGAGTTACCTGCGACAACCATGAACAGCAATTCCCCTGACAGCCAGTGACAACAAGAGAGAGGGTAAGGAATCGTGTTGGGAGTCATCCAGAATCTAGCTCGTGCAGAGCCAGAGAGCCGCTCTGAGGAATTATATCCAGAACGGAGCTGCTGGGAAACACCCACATTCAACAACAGCATCTCTGACTTCCAGAACTCTGCAGGCAGCCTCTGAGAGACCTTGTTCCATGTGTTACGCAGTGAGTGAGGAAGGGGAGACTCTCTGTGGCCCCAGCCTATAACCTTAAGAGATTCTCTGACACGAGGATTGCTGAGAGATTGAGCAGATGCAATAGGAATGCCTGTGTTCTTCCCTGACTGCCTATTTTGGCCATCTCCCTGCTTTTATACTCTGTAGTGGAGGGGTCAGAGGCTCGAGCCAATCCAAAGATACAGGAGAAAGATGTGGAATCTACCTCAATGGGTAGGGCCAATGAAGACAAGAAGGGAGTGTGCAAAGAGGAATGTTCAGAAAACAAACTTCTTGCAAGAATCTGGAATCATAAAGGGGCCGAGTCTTCCTACTCAGTTAACCCCTAAACACTGATGGGAACTTCATTTTAATATATGAATGTTGGGGAGAGGTGGGATATGGTAAGAAATCACGGTATCTTGAGTGAGCAGACTTGTTAGTCTAGTCTTCCCGTTGGCCTTCAGTGAAGAGAATTTGTAACTATATCTTGACTTCCCTGATAAGCCCTACCCCTCTTTCCCAGCATCATCTAGAGATCTTTTCAGGGAGAGGCTATGGACTTACCAGATTCATCCAGTGTTCTGTGTCTGGGACTCCCTGAGACTCCTTCCATCCTGTAGAAGGGAACCAGAAATGGTAGGTCCCGAACGTGAAGGGCTTCAGTTCTTGTACCTTCCCAGTAATGCTGGGAAAGTCCCTGCCCCCCCCACTTCCCCCAACCCCTGTCCTGGGTGCTTTGCCTTAGCTTTGTGCCCGAAGGTATGTAAATGCCTCACCTGCAGAAAGAGAGGAGAGGAGTCTGTCCACACTATTCTCTCCTTATGATCGGCTCTGCATGGCTGTTGGGTAGCACGGGTACACAGACGGGTACACAGTGAGGCATCCGTTCCTTGCCTTGTTGAGGTAATGAAGTTACACTGAGCCCAAAGGTTCTGGGGTAACTACCCTGCTTTAAGTCTCAGCTGCTGTAGCTGGTAGGGCTTCCAACCTGTTTGGTTCCAGGCATTCCATACCGTTACCAGCAGGAGACTCCCAGGCATTTTGGAAGCTCAGCTTGGAGAGAAGCAACCCCTGCTGTTGCCGCAGCTGCCTGGACCTACAGCGAAGAGCCGGGAAGAAAATCATTTCACACCCTGTACACTGAATTCCCCCAGAGCTGGCCTGGCCAGGCAGTCAACAGAGCCGCGTAAATCTTCAGCCAGCCCATCTCTTTCAGTAGTTACGGAAACGGTGTTTGTTACCTTCCAGATTTTAGTAGGTGGGTGAAGATTGCTGCCAGCAATCTCTGTTTCTGAAGCTGGAGAGCCAGCCAGTGTCCTCTATCTTCATAGAGGACAAGGCAGCATCCATCGGAGGGGGTCTGTCTCTTATTGCTGCTATGAGTACTTTGTGGCCTCAGTGAGAGGACTCCCCACAAAGAACCTGGAAGTCAAGCTGCCCTTTTAGATTTAAACCTTCAAATCAATTCATCGTGCATCAAAGTATAGCTGTTTGGGATCTTAGTAAAAAAGAATTACGCTGCAGTCTGAAAAAAAATTAACCTAAATTCAAGAAAGAACATAGAGTCAGCACAAGTCGGCCGTGAAAACTTAGGATGAAAGAGGATCTAGGAGGCAAATCCTGGTGGTGTTTATCCAAACGTTTTTAGGTGAGAGGTCACACTGGTCTGTTCAGTTTTGGAAGCAGGTAAATTGCTGCTTTGGAGTTGGATGGATTTTGTTCTCTCAAACATTCACGCATAAAACAGACGTCCTTATTTCTGGTCTGTGCTCCATAAGCACCCTGCTCTTACAATCTGATTCCCAGCTGTTGGTCACAGGACATGAATGTTTTTCTTTATTTTATTCTATTTTATTTTTTTATTTTTTAAGGAATCCCAACATGGGGCTTCAACTGACTACCCTAAGATCAAGAATTGCAAGTTCTGTGGACAGAGCCAGCCAGGCGCCCCAGGACATGAATGTTAGGCCTTAGCTATTATATTTCTTTCTATTTATATTCATAATTTTCATTATGAATACACTGGTATTCTGGATTAGAATATCAGGCTCTGAAAACATGAGTGCTTTGGGAGAAGAATTCACTATCTCTGTGTTAATGGATTGGATTTCTAATATATCATTTCACACCCTGTACATTGAATTCCCCCAGAGCTGGCATGGCTAAGGACCAGAACGTCATTCTGATGAAAGATAAGACCATACCATGGAGGACCTTTTGGGGTTCCTGGAAACTCCCAGACTGGTCAGTGGTCAATATCCTTACTACTCAAACTGTGAAAGTTATCAGGATTTTAAAAGTCTATATTCAGGGACTAACAGGATAGAATTATTTGGGATCCTGGTTGGAAGTCAGATAGACTTGGTGTATATCCTTTCTTTGAGTTTTAACTTAAGCAAATAGCATAATCTTTCTGTGTTTCAATTTTCTCAACTGTGATTTGGGCATAACAGAAGTGTCTACTTTATGGAATTGTTAGGAGACAATGAGACCGTGTGTTAAGCACTGTGTGTATACTAGCCCCTTGTGTACCTAACATAAAATGTTGCTTAATAAATAGCAGTTACTCTTATTTTTAGAGTCCTTACTAGATGCTGGGCATACTGCTAAACATTAATATATTTGCCCAAAGTAAACAGTTGGCAAGTGGTAGAATCAGGAGTTGAACCAGGCCAAAGCTAATGCATTTGACTAATAGCTTAAACTGTCTCTGATGATTTAACAAACAGAAAACCTTGAGCTTCCAAAAAGTATTGTCTCCTTCGAAGAAATAAATTTGGAAGACTGTATATTTACTCCTAAACCCATTCAGGACTCCTCTTTTGAAAACACCTGGGCAAATCTTCTTTTTTTTTTTTTCTTAAAGAGGTGGGGGTGCTGAGGGAGAAGGAGAGAGAATCTTTTTTTTTTTTTTTTTAAGATTTTATTTATTTACTTGACAGAGTGAAACACAGTGAGAGAGGGAACACAAGCAGAGGGAGTGAGAGAGGGAGAAGCAGGCTTCCCGCCAAGCAGGGAGCCCAATATGGGACTCGATCCTGGGTTTCCGGGATCATGACCTGAGCCGAAGGCAGTCGCTTAACAAACTGAGCCACCCAGACTCCCCAAGGAGAATCTTAAGCAGGCTCCACACCCAGCACGGAGCCCAGCCTGTGGCTTGATCTCATAACCCTGACATCATGACATGAGCCGAACCAAGCGGGGAGACAAACCATTAAGAGACTTAATCTCAGGCAACAAACTGAGGGTTGCTGGGGGCTGTGGGGAGAGGGATAGGGTGGCTGGGTTATGGATATTGGGGAGGTTTTGAGCTATGGTGAGTGCTGTGAACTGTGCAAGACTGCTGATTCACAGATCTGTACCTCTGAAGCAAATAATACATTATATGTTAATTTAAAAAATGAATAAAATAAAGAAAAAAAGGTTCAGATGTTTAGCCGCCTAGGCACCCCAAATCTTTGTTCTTTAAGAGAATATTTGATCTTCCTTAATAACCAAAACTTACTCAGTGCCAAACCCAGTAAGTGAGATGGAGAATTACAGTGGGACGTGGCTATCTGTGGCCCAAAGCATGTGGCTAAGAAAGCAATTCCGTAGAAGTAAATACCTCTTTGTCACAAAGCATTTTCTTTTCTTTTCTTTTTTTAAGATTTTATTTATTTATTTGACAGAGAGAAACACAGCCAGAGAGGGAACACAAGCAGGGGGAGCGAGAGAGGGAGAAGCAGGCTTCCCACCAAGCACTTCCGGCTCCCAGCTCCAGGATCATGACCTGAGCCGAAGGCAGTCGCTTAACCAACTGAGCCACCCAGGCGTCCCACAAAGCATTTTCTATCATGGCTGACTTCACTATCCTATCACATTGCTTTGGTATGGGATGAAGTAAAAATTATGCATTATTATTTGTAAATTAGATTAGCTACAAATGGGTTAAATTATTGTAACTGGTTAGCAGATTAATACAAACATAAAGTTTGCCAGTGAAGGCCTTGTCTTTTTAACAATTCTATCACTGATATGAAAGTGTGCTCATCAAACAAAGTTGAGGATGAGTGGATTTTTTTTTTTAAGGAGGACAATTAAAAATTACGTTTAACAGAGGCGCCTGGGTGGCTCAGTCATTAAGCATCCGTTTTTAGCTCAGGTCATGGTACCAGGGTCCTGGGATCAAGCCCCGCATCTGGCTCCCTGCTCAGTAGGGAGACGGCTTCTCCCTCTCTCACTCCCTCTGCTTGTGTTCCCTTTCTCGCTGTCATTCTCTCTGTCAAATAAATAAATAAAATCTTAAAAAAAAAAGTTTAACAGAGTTAAATGTAAGATCCTATACTTCAAACTAGAAAAAAATAACTTCATGTACAGAATATAAACAATAAAGCCTAACAGATGTTAGAAGAAAAATGCTGCGGGGGGGGGTGCGGGCATCTGGGCTGACTTAGTTGGAATAGCATGTGACTTGAGTTGTGGATTCGAGCCCCATGGTGGATGTAGAGACTACTAAAATAAATACATACAAACTTTTAAAAAATGCCTGGGCGGGTGCTTAGGGGGTACCTGGGGGGTGCCTGGGTGGCTCAGTTGTTAAGCCTCTGCCTTCGGCTCAGGTCATGATCCCAGGGTTCTGGGATGGAGCCCCACATCAGGCTTCCTGCTCCGTAGGGAGCCTGCTTCTCCCTCTCTTGTTCCCTCTGTTTGTGCGCTCTCTCCCTGTCAAGTAAATAAAATCTTAAAAAAAAAACAAAAACGCCTGGAAGTTTTAGTAGACATGAACTTAATCTAGGCTAATGATTGCCAAGAAAAATAATAAGATATTAAGCTGAACTAAAGGAAGTATAGATTCCAGACAAAGGACGTGATATATCTATTCTACTCTGCTGATTGGATTTCTAAAAAGCTACAATTTAAGAAGCTGCAATTTGAATATGACCAAACTGAACTGCATTCAAAGGAGAGTCATCATGGTAAGAGAATCTGAAGGGCGCCTGGGTGGCTCAGTTGGTTAAGCCACTGCCTTCAGCTCAGGTCATGATCCTGGAGTCCTGGAATCAAGCCCCGCATCGGGCTCCCAGCTCCACAGGGAGTCTGCTTCTCCCTCTGACCTTCTCCTCTCTCATGTTCTGTCATTCTCTCTTTCTCAAATAAATAAATAAAATCTTTAAAAAAAATAATTTGAAAAATGTTGAGTGGTTAGAAGATGTGCTGTTTGAAGGTGAAAATATTGGGCCATGAATGATTCCTTTAAATATTTAAAGTGCAGTCACACAGGGAAAGATTCAGTTCATTTCATGTTAGAAATGAATAGGATAAGAAAAGTGGGTAGAAGCTTCCCTGAGATAGATTTTTAGTTCAGAATGCAAAAGAAGTGTATAAAATTTTGACAAAGAACTAAAAATGAAATGAGGCTTCAGGAAAATGTTTCTCCATTGCTTGAGGTGCTCCCACAGAAAGAGAAACTGAACTCCTTCTTTCTCCCTAAGAGAGGACTTAAGCCTCTCTGAAAGGATAAAGGATAAAGATCCTATTTATAATCAGCACCATCATCCAAAAGCAACTTTAAAGCGCCCTTATGTGTTGTGAAGCTAGAGCCACCAATTGTCCTGATTTTCCCAGGACTGAGGGGTTTCTTGGAGTGTGGGATTAGGTTGCTAAAAACTATACAAAGTCCCATCCAAACCACGACAAATTCATCACCACAGAGCTGAAGTTTTGGTTAAGAAGTTCCTTTAAGTCGTGTTGAAATACACATAGAAGATACACAATCAAGCCTTCTTTGAATCAACACATGAATTAATGAAGGCATTGTTTATTTCCATCAGAATGATTTTTCTGGATATTTATTTATTTTTAAAAGATTTTAGTTATTTGAGAGTGAGATTGAGAGAACGAGTAGCGGTAGAGGCAGAAGCAGGATCCCCACGAAGCAGGGAGCCTGACTTGGGACTCCATCCTGGGACCCTGGGATCATGACCTGACCCAAAGGCAGACGCGTAGCCGACTGAGCCACTCAGGCACCACGAATTTTCCAGATACTTAGTTTACCCCTTAAATGCCTACAAATTGGGGCACCTAGGTGGCTAAGTCGTTAACCATCCGCCTTCGGCTCAGGTTATGGTCCCAGAGTTCCAGGATTGAGCCCCACATCAGGCTCCCTGCTCCACAGGAAGCCTGCTTCTCCCTCTCACTCCACCTGATTTTGTTCTCTCTCTAGCTGTGTTTCTCTCTGTCAAATAAATAAATAAAATCTTTAATAATAATAATAAAGGAATAAATACCAACAAATTTATATGTATTCGATTTTAAATGTCTTAAAATACATGACATAGCTCCCTGTGCTTTTTATCAGATGGTATGGAATATAGATGTCTTTGTTTGAAAATATATCAGGAAAGAGTTGGGATTGGAATATAGAGCAGTAAAACAATAAGTAGGACTTAAGTTTTGAAGTTTTCCATGGTGGGTTTGAACTTGCATCTTCCATTGTAGCACTTCGTTATTTAATCCCTGTCTTAGTTTTCTCTTCGTTATCCGTGATCCCCTATACATTGGGGATAACAGATACCTCCTACATAGAATAGTGCGCAGTAGACCATGGTAAGCACTAAATAAATGGTAGCTATTTTATCAGCGTTGTTAATAACCCCCAGAGATATTTTCTGGGCTAAACAGCTCTAGCAAGTTGTTCTGTCTTCTAGATCGTCTGAATGCACTCTGCTGTCTGCTGTCAGAATCTCTAGTCTTTGGGGAATGGGGAATGAATCTTGGAACACTGAAAAAAAAATTTTTAGGTAACAATAAAAAAAAAGAATCTCTAGTCTATGTACTTATCTCTTTATTTTATACATAACTGAATGACTGTGGGAAGTCACTTAAACTTCTGAAGAAACAAATGCATGTCCTTTTTGATGGCTGTTTGCTCAGTGATATCTAGTCCCTGGACTATATTCCAAATATTTGAGAGTTTTGGAAACATTACCTACCTGTAAGTGTGGCATTGCAAAAATCAGTTAATCTGGTTACTTAACCAGCAGTTTGAAGTTGGTTTTTTTTGTTTTTTGGGGGAGTAGGAGGTTTGGGGGGCAGCAAAGCAAGGCTTATTGAGCAATAGCAGAGTGATAGAAAACCCCCAAGGAGGGAGGGGACCCAAGGGGCTTGCCCAGTGGTTGGAAGTTTAAATGACTGTTTTCAAACATAGTTTTACAAAGGCTCTTCTCTTTGTTCTGTCATCCATTTTGTCAAAAAAAAAAAAAAATCGGGGTGCCCGGGTGGCTCAGTTGGTTAAGCGACTGCCTTCGGCTCAGGTCATGATCCTGGAGACCCGGGATCGAGTCCCACATCGGGCTCCCTGCTCGGTGGGAAGCCTGCTTCTCCCTCTCTCACTCCCCCTGCTTGTGTTCCCTCTCTAGGCTGTATTTCTCTCTGTCAAATAAATAAAATCTTTAAAAAAACCAAATCCTTATTCTTTTCTTACAGTTTCTCAAATACTGAAATATTTGGACATTCTTTTTTTCTCTCTCTCTCTTTAGATTTTATTTATTTGTCAGAGAGAGCATGAGCAGGGGGAGGGGGAGGGAAAGAGTCAGGCAGAGGGACAAGCAGGCTCCCTGCTGAACAAGGAGCCTGATTCTGGACTCGATCCCAGGACCCTAGGATCATGATCTGAGCCAAAGGCAGACACTTAACCGACAGCCACCTAGGTGTCCCAGAGAATAACATTCCTAAAGCACAAAAATGAGCCTTTAAGCCCATAACTGCTTTTCCCTTTTAACTTTACCCTTCGTCCTATATGAAAAGTCAAGATAAACATGCATGGGAGAGTCACAAGGAGAAGGGTTGAAAACAAGAACACTTTATTTGGCCACACTGGTGTTCCCTATCCTTTCTCTCTTCCTTCTACCTGCAGACCTAACCATGCCAACCCAGATCTACGGGTCATCTCTTAACCAACTGCACTCCTCCTTACAGGGCTGGACAGAGATTATCCATTAAAGTCGTTCTCTTAAATTCATACCCCTCACCTCAGGTGTGCCCTGGCAGGGAGGAAACACTTGGTAAGAGCCTATAAAGTTGAGCATACTGGCATCATTCACATATCTGTCAGAAAATTGTGGGATTTTAAAGAATCTCTTGAAGGAGGCCAAAGTTAACCTGATTGAAACTGACCACTGAGAGTTGGCCTTCTGTCTAAAGGTTTGGCTGAAAGTAAACAAACAACAAAAAAAAATTAAAGACCTTGTTTTTGATCAGACTGTTCAAAGAAAGACTTTTGTGGGTAAAAGTTCACCAGGCTGAAACAATAGAAACATTTGAGAGTGGAATATGGCCTTCACCCTTAAAGCAGATGGTCTTTATCCACCTTTGCTGGCCTCCTTCAAGAACATGGACACGACTTCACCTCTCAGAATATTTTGCATGTTCCTCCTTGATGGTCAGAGACTCAGAAGATATTATGTTCAGCACTTGGGCATCTAGGAAAAGCTGGCAACAACTTTCCGCAGGGTTGGTCTTAACTCAGCAAATAACCTCTTGAAGAATTTTTAATGATTAAAAAGCAAGAGGAAAAAAGTAGCAGAAACTCTCTCACTCCCATGGCTCTGTGTTGACATTGTGGATTCTCAAACTGCTTCTAAAAACCACCCAGGACTGGAAAAGTAGCCAGCCTGGGCCCTCCCCCTGATTTAGACCTTACCTTTTAACCTTAAAGAGATAGAAAAATGAATTTAATCCTTAATTAATGAAGCTCTAAGTGAGAAAAGGCCAAAAATAATTACTCTTTCAAGAGTGTTAAGGTAATTACATGTTCATGCATTTGCCTGTGTGTTTCAGTTGTGGCAACCATATGTCCTAAATTTTCAGGGCAAGTCCAGATTTTATATGTCTTCTCCCAGAAGTCTTTTACTCCTCAGATTATAAAGTTAAGAAAATTTTCAGGTTGTAAAATGTGATTATTTTAGCTATAGCCTCATAGGCTCTGTTAAAAACAATGATATGGAAAGCTGTTTGTCAACCTTAAGACTTAACTTGTCAGTTATTTTTTTTTTAAGATTTTATGTATTTATTTGACTGAGAGAGATCACAAGTAGGCAGAGAGGCAGGCAGAGAGAGAGGAGGAAACAGGCTCCCTGCTGAGCAGAGAGCCCAATGTGGGCCTGGATCCCAGGACCCTGAGATCATGACCTGAGGTGAAGGCAGAGGCTTAACCCACTGAGCCACCCAGGCGCCCTTAACTTGTCAGTTATTTTACCAGCAAAATGGATTTATTTGGAAATAAGGGAGAATTGCAATTTGAGACACACAAGCTATGACAAAACCATAAGAAAATCCAATGAACAAAGGAGAGGAACTTTATTTTATGGACAAAAAGGAGACTGGGAGGGGTTGTGTTGAATGAAAGTCTATTGAAGGAAAGCAAGAGTTCAGAGTAATGATGCTTTCTCATTGACTGGGGTGCTGAGGTACTTGATTTCTTGAATGAGATGCAATGCATGTCCTTTCCTGTTAGAACCTGTAATTGATGATTCTTTCCTGTTGATTCTTCTTTTGGGGTTTGTAATCGACAATTCTTCCTGTAATTAATGTAGGGCTCCCCCTTCCAGTCTCCCATTCTAGACTCCCAAGTCCACTTTACTGAGGTTTCCTTTTATTAATTTTCATGTGTTCGACTGAGGGAAAGCTGTTGAAATACAAATAGTTATCCTTCTACCCTCTATGACATCTTACCAAAGTAATAACAAGTCATATCCCCTGTATGATTTTAATGCATACCAAAAGCACAGGGCATAACACAATTACTGCCTGAATTAATCCTGATCTCCATACTCTACCGTAAATGGAGAAAGAAGAGGAGTGTTAATTCTTGTCCCTTCTGAGGGTCCTTCTCCTAATTTGGGAATCACATGCCCTTCCCAGGTGCCCACTGTATCTTCTGCTCCTTACCAGCTACTTGCTCCATCATGGGCCACCACTCTTGTAACTGCAGATCAATGTCCCGAACTCCTGGATACAGTTCTCTTATAGGATGTTTTCCCTGTGATGGGCGCAGCATAAGAGTAAATATGAAGCAGGGCATGCTTCTGTTTACTGTATCATCCCTTTATCCTCCGCCACACCAGGTAGTATAGGCCTATTAGACTTAGGAAGTGGTTAGAATAACTGAAGGAAATCACAGTGTAGAAAGAGAAAAAAAATTAAACTGAATGCAAAATCTGCTATAATCACCCAACTTTGATAGTTAGGAGTTCTATTTAAACTGCTTTCCTGGTAGTCCCCATCAAGACTTCCACTTAATATCATTAATTAGAAACTAAGACTCCTGGCCACATAGACCTGCTGCTTCAAGACCGAAGTCCATATTCTACTCTCGAATTTCTCACATCACTGTGGTTTCAGCCTAGTGAGCCCACAAAAGACTGTAGAAGGGAGGCCAGCAAAATTAAGTGTGCTGACTTCTCCCCCACCATAAGAGAAAGTCAGAGGTTAGAGAACAAAATGAGCTTACTGATACTAATTGATCAAGTTATACATTTTTTGTACAGTCCTAGTTTTATTTTTTTTTAAATATTTTTATTTATTTGACAGAGAGAAACACAGCCAGAGAGGGAACACAAGCAGGGGGAGTGAAAGAGGGAGAAGCAGGCTTCCCGCCGAGCAGGAAGCCCAATGTGGGACTCGATCCCGGGTCTCTGGGATCATGACCTGAGCCGAAGGCAGTCGCTTAACCAACTGAGCCACCCAGGCGCCCCACAGTCCTAGTTTTAGTGTATCAACAGTACTTCAGCTAAATAACCTTTATTTTTTTAAAATTTATTTATTTATTTGAGGGGAGGGAAGGAGAGAAGGAAAGGGAGAGAGAATCTCAAGCAGACTCCCCACTGACTACAGAGCCCCACTCAGGGCTTAATCCTGCCACCCCAAGGCTCGATAGAGCTCGATCTCACCACTCCAAGATCATGACCCGAGCCAGAATCGAGTTGGACGCTTAACCGCCTGAGCCACCAAGGCACCCCTAACTAACCTTTATGATCATCCCAGGAAAGTGAACAAAACATTACACCTTTGCCAAGAGATTGCCTTGTAGATAACCCAATCTATAATCTTTCTACCCAACTTTGAGTCTGAGAGCCCCACCATTTCCTAACCTCTGCTGTTTGGCTGCCTGGGTATCTTTGGCAAGCTCTAGTCATTACCCACAGAGTTGGTCTCATCCCAGGAACTGTCCCAGTTGTGATTGTTAGGTGCTACAGCCCTACAGAAGAATCCAGATGGGCACATGAGATCTCCCAGTGTGATCCCTGTTTGTCTCCTCACTGCTGTATCAAATATGCCTCTTTATTCTTAAAATTGCCTAGCCATTAACTTTTGGAGCACAAGCACATGCACACCTTTCAAGGGCAAATGTTAAATGACAGAGACAATGTAAAACCTACAACCCTCAAATTGCCTACAGAGTGAATTCTTCCTAAAGACAGATCTGATCTACCTAAAGTTGTTTTTATGGTCTTTAAATGATTTTTTTTAAAGATTTATTTATTTGACACACAGAGATAGACACAGCAAGAAAGGAAACACAAGCAGGGGGAGTGGGAGAGGGAGAAGCAGGCTTCCTGTCGAGCAGGGAGCCTGATGTGGGGCTCTATCCCAGGACCCTGGGATCATGACTCAAGCCGAAAGCAGACACTTAATGATGGAAGGCAGACACTTAACCCAGGCGCACCTTTAAATGATTTTTAATGTCTTTAGAAGGGGGAAGCAATTCCCATTTTCCCCCAATTTCTACTCTTCACTATTACTTACATCCAACTGCATCACCCATTTATGTACTGGCCTGGCCTTCAAAAATGTTTGAGTTTGAGGTCCCTGCAACTAAACCCACAAGGAGATACACATTTCCTAATTACCCTATAATATGTAAATATCTCCCTCTCTTCCCCTTCTGCTTTTAAACCTTGCCTCCTGGGCCTTCAAGTGATAATAGGCCACTCACAGCCATTCCCAAACCACCTGAAGTTTTTGAATTCTCCTTTAAGGATCTAGGTAAGTCCTTATTAGCAAGACTTCTCTTCTCTCCCAGCCTTTGAACTACTGGAGATGGAGGGGAGGCTTGGTTGGCCACATTAATAGTAGCTCTTTTCAAAGTTTTCCCTTAGCATCTCACTGATGTTTGGAACACTGATAACTGGGCAATGATTCCTTCAGGATTTAGTTTAATGCTTTTTCATTTCCTCTTGTGCCATCATACAATTTCATGTGTCTGTGATTCTGGCACCTTTGGATCTGGGAGTAGAGCACTGAACAAAACAAAGCTCCCTGCCCTCATGAAGTTTATACTGTAGTAAAGGGGAACAAAACTTCGGGAAAGATGGAAGAGTAGGAGGATCCTAAGCCCACCTGTCCCATGGACACACGTAGAAAAGAGCCACGTCAGAAACCCATAAAACAAGCAGAAGACTGGCAGAACAGACTTTTCACAGTTATCGTAGAGAGGAAGCCACATCTAGTAAAAGAAACAATTTCGGTAACCACAATAGAATCCCTATTGTTAATGTTGGTAATGCTGAAGATTTAATAGACTCTGGCTTTAATTTGGAATTATCTCATTCATGTAATCGGGAGATTTTATCTCAAGTAAAGTAATTGCATGTTGTTAAATACCGACTTAGTAATAAAATGGTCAAATGTGATAGTCTGTGACTAGTCAGGTCAATAGATACAGGAGGGTATGACGACATTAAAGTCATTACCTCTTGGGCTTATTCTTTGCATAAACTTGTTAATATCTTTCAGTCTCATTGCCACAGACTGCTTTGCTAACGTGGGCCGCCCTCCTCAAGAGGCATGCAGTTGGAAATAAGAGAAATCAGAGGATTAGATTAGGTGTCTGTTAGCACTGTTAGAAAAACAATTTAATGTCCACATTCTGATGATGGTGTTTTAAGAGGCCTGCAGGACAATAGTGTCATTGTGATCACACGTGGCCCCGGGCAGTCTTCAAGCTAAAAGCTCTCCAGGCTTTTTTCTGTCTCCATCAGCCAGGAGAATCATGAGGGAGTTCTTGTCCTCGGACAAGATCCTTGTGATGGGACTGTGGTCCTCTGATTTCTGCACCTGCTTCCATGGTACAGTCCTCAGTCTTCGAGAGAGTTTCTGAATTAGACTACTAATGCTGGCCATTTTAAGAGCATCACAAATGTGATGGGGGTGCTTTGAAAATTTAAGCTGACACATTCTTATGTTCAGACACGTCTGGAGGACCTGGCTGCCCAAGTTCCATCTAAGTGAAGGATTAAGAAAGCTCGTTCTAACGGAAGAGAGGACCACAGGACAGGGTAAACCACAAGACAGAAGTGATTCTGGGCACAGACCAGATTCATGTTTGAATCCTCGGGGAAGGGAACGAAAATAAAAGGCCTATAAAACACGAAAGAGTCATTTCCATAAAATCTCTGAGTCATCCGGACCTTAGAACAGCCATTCCAGGTTGACTGTGTCACTGTGTGGAGAAGAATTGGGGTCAGGAGTGCTTTTTCTAGGTGGAATTTCTATTACAAGCATTAAGAGGCTGAAATGGTCAAGCCCCAAAGAAGCAGGGGTGACATCACCTCTCAGGGAGCATTGGTGACGTAGCAGAGACATGCATGCTTCTGATGCTTTGGTCCTAGTGTCAGAGTGCGTATACAACTTGGCTTAAGGATGGCGGGAGATCGCACTGAAGTGAAGTGGGAAGGAAAGAGCACCTGTGGGAGTGGTTAAACGTAGGAGCTGAGACTGAGGTTCCACAGATCTCTCACTTTCAGAGAGGGAAGTTATAAATGTATGGAAAGAGGGAAGGCTGGGATGAATCCTGCAGTGTTGGACAGGAATTGGAAAAATCAGTCTGAGCACATTGGTGTGTGTGTGTGTGTGTGTGTGTGTGTGTGTGTGTGTGTGTGTGTGTTTGAGGGTGGGGGGGTTGTCTTCTGAGAGGACCTGCCAGCAATGACACACTAGTGCAAATTAGTACACACAGACCCCAAGTCCTTCTAAATACTATTCTCCACTCGCAAAACCACAGCTTAGAAAAGTGGCTGATTTCAAGACTGGTGCTGGGACACTAGGAAAACCTGGACCATCTTATTGTGTGATAAAGTTAGGAAGCTTAAAGAATTTTAGGGACATGCCAAAAGGACAGTTTGAAGGGATTCCCATTAGTTGTGTCAGGGACAATGTGAATATCATAATAAATAGTGTCAATAACAGATTTATAACCCATTGTATAAAATAGGACTCTGTGAGTCCCACTGCTATAAATAAATAGCCAAGCAAATCATTGAGAAAGGTACATTTTTACTTACAGTACAATACCAACTAAAAAATATAAAAGGAATGAAAGAATTATGAAATCACCATTTGGCAATCATCATAGTAATAATTGAGTCAGGCAAGAATCATCAATGCATGCTAAAACTAGTGGGTAAAGTCTGATGAGGGACAGGTTATGTACATAGTGTCAAACATCTCCCCACAAGGAGCTTGTTAATGGTGAAGGAAAATGCAGTCATTTTAAGTGGAAAAGATGTAACCAAGTTATTAAAGGTAACTTCAATACTAATGGAACAAATCAACTGCTATTATGTACTGAGAAGATCACAACGTCACTTCTGTGGTATTTCTGCTAAGAATGCCTAACCGGGATCTAATCATGAGGAAACATCAGACAAGCCAAGTTGAGAAACACTCTACAAACAACTTGCCTATAACTCTTCAAATATGTCAAGGTCATGAAACAAAGTATGGAAAATCTAGTCTAGATAAAAGGAGACCAAAGATACTTGACAACTGGATGTTGGTCTTGACAGCAAAGTATGATCTGGAATGTTCTTTTACTCTAACGGGCATTACTGAGACAAATGAGCCATGTTTGAGTGAGGTCTATAGATTAGATAGTTTTATCAAATCAATACTGACTTCTTAATTTGTATAACCATACTGGGATTGTGCCAGAGAATGCCCTTGTTTTTTGGAATACATACTGAAGTATTTAGAGGGAAAGGGCATCATGTCTACAACTTACTCTTAAACAGAAAAAAATTTAGAAAAAAATATAAATAAATGCAGAGAGTACACAAGCATGCACAAGGTTGGCCTAGGTTGCTAGGAGAAAGAATTGAAATTAACAAGCATTTTTTACATGACTAATCAGAAATTCTGAGAATATGCCTCAAAGCCCTTTTTATTTGGTGCCGGGTGCCAATTTATGATGTAAGATACGGTAGCAGCCCACATGGCAGAAAGTCTTTTGAGTACTGGTGAGTCATTCTCTATGTTTGAGACAGCCATAGAACACTCTTCTAACCCGATCAATTAAATTCACCTCAACTTCAATACAATAGCTCCTCTACCAAAAATTCTTTCTTTTTTTTTTAAGTTTTATTTATGTGCTGAGAGAGCACAGGCAGGGGGAGGGGTAGAGGGAGAAGCAGACCCCCCCCCCCCAATGTGGGACTCCATCCCAGGACCCTGGGATCATAACTGAAGGCAGATGCTTAACCAACTGAGCCACCCAGGTGCCCAGATTATTTCTTTAACTTTCATACGCAGATTGAGTTATTGCAGTCAAAAACTCCATGCCACTCTCCTGCTTGAGCAATAAAATAGTCCACTTACTGGTGAACAGGTTTAATCCAAACAAATTCCAAACTCTTAATATAGGGATAAAATATTTTGGACCTAAAAGTCAAAGCTGATTAAGGAACAGCACAGATAACAGACTGAAGCACCACTAGCCTCTCTTTGCTTTATTTTTTGTTTGCTCCTTTGCTCCTGTTATTTCTATATCACTTGTCAGCAGGAAGCAGCCATCTTGAAACACAAATTTTACTTGTTTCTTTGAAAAAAAAAAAAAGAAAAACAAATAGATGGTTTATTCTAAGAATGTACAGGAACTTATATTCTAAACGTCCACGAATACATATTCCAGAGACTCTTATCACCTCAGAACCCTATTACAGCTTCTCTTTAATCTTTTTAAACATCCTGTTACATAAATCGCAGCTGCATCTATAGCAGGAAAAATAATAAGATAATAATTGCTCAAACATCAAAAGCATTTGGGTGGGTCTTACATAGACCTTTAGTCTTCTCTCCCACCAACACCACGTTCTTAATTTTTTTTTTTAACCCACCCACATTAATGTATTTCTTGTTTGTTGTTTCCTTTCCCCTGAGTAATTACTATGAAATTTTGCCAGGTCAGAAACTGTTCCCAGGAAGAGACCCAGAGTATTAAGAAAGCAGACAAATAGTACCTGAAGATAAGCTGTGACTCTTTCCAGGCGTGCCCCTCCTTTGATGTCGTTCTCCATTTGAATGTGATTAATTGGTGGAATTGCACGTCCTCAGTGTGGTATGAGGGAGAGTTCCCCTGCTTGACCTACGCTAGGAATTTCCTATTCACTTTAATGGGAACTTAGAACTGTCCTTACCACCAGCAATACAGTAAGAACTACGCAAATTGTTTTATGAGGGCTGTGAATCTAATATGTGTACTCGTCCAGCAAGTATTTCTTCATCATATGTTAGAGTTAGGAAGAGTTTTAGAAGTCATTTAGCTTGACCTGTCTTCCAATGCCAGCATTTCTTCCTTAACTATTCTGGCAAATGGTCACCAGCCAAGATTCGGTTATTTATTATAAAGAGGAGCTCCCCATGGTGTTGGGGAGCCCATTTCATTGCTGGACAGCTCTCATCATAACTCTAGCTCCTTGCTGTGGTTCTTTGCAACTTCAACAGAATATGTCCACCCCTCCTCCACCTGACAACCCTTCACACATCACTTGGCTGCTAATATGTCGTATTTAAGTATCATCACTTGTAATGATTTTCCCAAATCATGTTGAGTAATAAGTAAACATCCAAAAGTTAGTAGTTAACTCGGGAAGGTAAGATTGTGCTTGGTTTTTTGTTCTGTTTTGTTGTTGTTGTTTTTTGTTGTTTTGTTTTGTTTTTAAAGATTTTATTTATTTGACAGAGAGAAACACAGCCAGAGAGAGAACACAAGCAGTGGGAGTGAGAGAGGGAGAAGCAGGCTTCCCTCTGAGCAGGCAGCCCGATGTGGGGCTCGATCCCTGGACTCCAGGATCATGACCTGAGCTGAAGGCAGAGGCTTAATGACTGAGCCACCAGATTGTGGTTGTTTTAAAAATTTCTTGTAGGACACCTTGGTGGCTCAGTTGATTGGGCGACTGCCTTCAGTTCAGGTCATGAGGCTGGAGTCCCGGAATCAAGTCCCATGTCAGGCTCCCAGCTCCTCACGGAGTCTGCTTCTCCCTCTGACTTTATCCCCTCTCATGCTCTCTCTCTCTCTGTCTCTCTCAAATAAATAAGTAAATAAATAAATAAAATCTTTTAAAAAATGTCTTGCTTATATGTAAATTTTAATTTTCACAATAAATATTTACATTAATAACTGACAACATTAATTATTTTTATTGGGTTTATTCTAGATGCCAGCCCTGGAATGCATATATAATTTTCCTGCAGTAACCCTGAGAGATATGAACTGTAATTGTCCCCATTTTACAGATGAAGAAAGTAAGGCTTAGAAAGATTAATTTGCCACGATCATAAGGTAAGTGACTAAAAAGAAATTGGAACCCAGGGTTACCTAATTCTTGACAACTCCTCTTATAACAAGAAAAACAGTTTTGTTGAGGGATGGGAGAGATATTTCATTCTAGCATGGGGTCCAGAAATTGATACCATATGCTAGGTTTGATCAGAACACTGTAATTATTACATCCTTTGATTTGGACACAGTACAATCTATTAATGTCCCTAAGACTTCGTTTGATTTTTTACCTTTTACATGACTCTTACAGGAGCTTTCAAAAAAAAAAAAAATCCTTTGGCTTATATTCTATTTTTTCACCCCGACTTCCTCTTTGCTCCTCCTCCTTTGTCACCCCAACATCTCTTACCCCTCCATAACCATTTTCAATGTAGTTAACATTTCTCTTTATGCTCCTATAATCACAGAGACACATACAAGTGCACACATGTTCAGTATAGATTTTCTTTGTAATTCAAGAAGTGACTACATTTTTGCTTCTCACTTTTACTTAAAACAATTTCTTGGGGCGCCTGGGTGGCTCAGTTGGTTAAGCGACTGCCTTCGGCTCAGGTCATGATCCATGATCCCGGAGATCTGGGATTGAGTCCCACATCCAGGCTCCCTGCTCGGCGGGAAGCCTGCTTCTTCCTCTGTCACTCCCCCTGCTTGTGTTCCCTCTCTTGCTGTGTTTCTCTCTGTCAAATAAATTAAAAAAAAAAAATTTCTTGTATAAAATCTCTCTAAATCGGGTGCCTGGGTGGCTCAGTTGGTTAAGCGACTGCCTTCAGCACAGGTCATGATCCCGAAGACCCGGGATCAAGTCCCACATCGGGCTCCCTGCTCAGCAGGAGGCCTGCTTCTCCCTCTCTCACTCCCCCTGCTTGTGTTCCCTCTCTGGCTGTGTTTCTCTCTGTCAAAAAAAAAAAAAAATCTTAAAAAAAAATTTAAAGATTTTATTTTTTAAGTAATCCCTATACCCACTCTGGGGCTTGAACACACAACCCTGAGATCAAGAGTTGTAAGCTCTCCCACCAGAGCCAGTGAGGTGCCCCAAGAGGTATATCATATTTTTAAATAATAGCTGTTTCTGGGGCACCTGAATGGCTCAGTCCTTACAGCATCTCCCTTCGGCTCAGGTCATGATCCCAGGGTCCTAGTATCAAGCCCTGCATCAGGCTCCCTTATCAGCTAGAGGCCTGCTTCTCCCTCTCCCACTCCCACTCCCCCTGCTTGTGTTCCCTCTCTTGCTGTGTCTCTCTTTGTCAGATAATAGATAAAATCTTAAAAACAAACAAACAAACAAACAAGGGGCACCTGGGTGCATCAGTGGGTTAAAGCCTCTGCCTTCGGCTCAGGTCATGATCTCAGGGTCCTGGGATCCAGGCCCACGTCGGGCTCTCTTCTCAGTGGGGAGCCTGTTTCCTCTGCTTTCTCTGCCTACTTGTGATCTCTCTCTCTGTCAAATAAATAAATAAAATCTTTAAAAACAAGACAAAACAAAACAAAACAAAATAGCTGTTGCCAGATTGCTTTTCGAAAAGCCTGTTAACACTTTGTATTTCCATAGCAGCACATGAAAATGTTCTTTATCCCAAATCCCTTCAGCAACAGGTGTTAGAGAACTCATTCTAAGAAAACCCCTGTGAAACAAGAAATCAAAGAAAACTACTTAAATCTAATAAAAATTAGGTACTACAAATCAAGAGCAATTATAATCCTAACTGGCAAAATATAAAAACTCTTTCATTTAAGAGTGCTGGGAGGCTCAGTCGGTTAAGTGTCTGCCTTCTGCTCAGTTCATGGTCCGGGGGTCCTGGGGTCGAGCCCGAGTCAGGCTCCCTGTTCATTCAGCAGCGAGTCTGCTTCTCCTCTGTCTTTGCCCCTCTTCCCCATTCTTGCTCTCTCTCAATAAATACAATCCTTAAAACAGGCAAACAAAACAAAACAAAACAAAAACAAAAAACTCTTTCATTTAAAATCAGGAACTACCATTGAGCTTTTAATTAAATATACCTACCAGGTCTTTTTGAGTCTTAACTTTAAAATTGATGTACAATGTATATAGAAAAATGTGGACAAATCATAAGGGCACAGATCAATGAATTCTTGCAGAATAAACACATCTGTATACTGCTCTTTAGGTCAAGAAATAGGCATTAGCAACACCTCAAAAGCCTTCCTCAGGCCCCTCCTAATCTTTGCCCTCTTCTTCCTTCCCCAAGAGAACCACAGAATAGTTTTGCCCCGTTTTGTAATATGTAGAAAGAGAATCATGCAGTGCACACTCTTTTGTTCCTTTTGACTCTGAAACTTGTCATCCGACATATTAACCACTAATACTCCCAGCTTTGTCTCATTAGAAATTTGGATGATCACACCATTCATTCATTCATTTACTTTTTAAAGATTTTATTTATTGATTTGAGAGAGAGAGAGTGAGCACTGGGCAGTGCAAGAGAAAGAGAGAGAGCATGGCCATCCCACTGAGCAGGGAGCCCAATGGGGGGCTCAATCCCAGGACCCTGAGATCATGGCCTGAGCTGAGGGCAGGCGCTTAACTGACTCAGTCATCCAGGTACCCCGTGATCACACCATTTTTGTCTACACACAAAACATTGACATCTACACATTTGATAGGACGAGGCAGATTTGTTTCAGACCATTAGAGATCTCCCTTCAGGTTACCCTTAATACTCTAATAAATAGTATTTGGGCAGATTGTTCAATAAGCTAACATGGTAGCTATCTATAGTGTCATTTGGCAAATAACAAAATTTACTGAAGGTGTACTATGTTCTAGGCACTGACTAGGGATGAAGCGTGAGCCAAAGACCAGATCCACATGTACATTCTAGATGGTGAGACAAATGTGTACAAAAAGCAAATAACTTAGATAATGTTGGCTAAGTGTGTGAGGGAAGTGAAACAGAGCGACACAACAGGGAGTGCTGAGAAGGGAGGCAGACTACTTGCAAAGGAGCTAGCTGCGGGAAGACTAATACCAGCCAGGCAAGGACTTAAGTACAAAGGCCCTGAGGAGGGGATAGGCTTCAAGAAATAGTAAGTGTACCAGGGCGCCTGGGTAGCTCAGTTGGTTGAGTGACTGCCTTCAGCTCAGGTCATGATCCCAGAGACCGGGGATCGAGCCCCACATCGGGCTCCCTGCTCGGCGGGAAGCCTGCTTCTCCCTCTCTCACTCCCCCTGCTTGTGTTCCCTCTCTGGCTGTGTTTCTCTCTGTCAAATAAATAAAACCTTAAAAAAAAAAAAAGAAAGAAATAGTAAGTGTACCTAGAGCCAATTGTGAATGAAAGCAAGTGGAGGAGAGGTAGACAGGAGCCAGATCATTTCCAGTTGTGACGTCCTAAATGTCTAAATGTAATGATGAGATGGATAAGAAGATACAATGCCTAGCTATCCCTTTAAGGAAGTGCTTGGTGCCTAGAAATGAAGAGTGGTCCGCAGATAGCCTGGAGCTAGAGTTGCTGAGAGCCCTGGGCCTGAGGACACCCCGCTTAGAGCTACCAACGTCTGTGACCGCTTGAGCTGCCATATAAATGCTCACTCTTTTTGATCTGGCATGGGACAACTGACCGACAGGCCTCAGTCCAGAGCTCCCTGATGGGTTGGCCCAAGCTTTAGTGGGCCTGTATCACTGATTTCTTCCGCTGCCCAGTCCTGCTTCCCTTCCTTTCCTTTCAGCGGTATGAAAGCCTGATAAATATCTTAGATCCCAGACTTGGTCTCCGTATCTGTGGAAGACCCAACCTGTTACAAATGGGAAGCCACTGAAGGATTTTAAGCAAAGAATTTTAATGGTCTGATTTCGTTTTTAGCTCATCCCAGCGGCTGTACAGAGAATGGGCTGCGGAAGGTAAAAGTGAAAACAGTGGCCTGGGGAAAGATTGGCGGTGCCCTGTCTACACAGCGAGCAGAAGGGAGGGAAGAAGTGGGCGGATTTGGAACCGAATCTGGTTATAAAACTGATAACCGTGGTTCTTCCCGAGTGCTTTGATCAAATGTCTTGCTAGAAATAAATTTAATGTGTCTTTGTGTTTCTTTAACCTCCCTGTCCGTCATCATTTCAAGAAAGGAAATAGCCACGGGGCTCTTGGCTGGCTCAGTTGGAAGAGTGAGTGACTCTGAATGTCAGGGTTGTGAGTTTAAGCCCTATATTGGATGTACATATTACTTACATAAATAAAAACTTGGGGAGAAAAAGAAGGACAGCTGGGTGACTCAGTTGGTTAAGCATCTGCCTTTGGCTCAGGTCATGATCCCAGGTTTTGAGTCCCGCGTCAGGTTCCCTGCTTAGTAGGGAGCCCGCTTTTCCCTCTCCCTCTGCTGGTCCCCCTGCTTGTGCTCTCTCTCTCTGTCAAATAAATAAAGTATTAAAAAAAAAAAAAAGGAACTAGCCTGTCTGGAATGGCCCCTTGTTACCTGGACAGCTTCACTCTTTTACTCACCTGTTTACTGTTCCAGCCAAGTTAGTTTTTTCTCAGTTCCTCTAGCGTGCGGGGTTTATTGCTGCCTCCTAAATTCTTCCCATGTGGTTTTTGGATTGTCTTTGGAGCACTCCCCAAACTCTACCCATCTACATCCTATTCATCCTTCAGGGCTCTGATTATATGCTGCCTCCACACAGAGGATTTCTCTAGCATTGCTCCCTCCTGCAGTGAGGTTCGTTCCTCTAATTATGCACTCACACAAATCCCTATGTCTTCTTTCATAGCACTCATCACAAGTTGCAATTATGCTGTAATTTTTGTTATTATTTGTCTTCCTCAGTAAAGTTCCACAACGGGCAGGAACATACCTGTTTTGCTTTCTGCTTCATCCTGAATGCCTTGCACAATAACTAGGACCAAGGAGGTGCAAAATAAATATCTGTTCAATGAATGAACTTGTCCTTAGTGGGTCCATGTTGGTGTCTAGAGTCAATTCCTTTAAGTGTTCTTTTCTTCTCTTTCTTTCTTTCTTGCTTTCTTGCTTTTTTGCTTTTTTCTTTCTTTCTTTCTTTCTTTCTTTCTTTCTTTCTTTCTTTCTTTCTTTCTTTCTTTCTTTCTAAGATTTCTTTATTTTAGAGAGAGAGATCAAGCATGAGCCAGGGGTCAGGGCTGGGTTACAGAGGGAGATAGAATCTCAAATAGACTCCATACTGAGCCCAGAACCCAATGAGGGCTTCATCTCATGACCCTGAGATCATGACCTGAGCTGAAACTAAGACCTGGGGGCTTGGACAACTGTGCCACCCAAGCACCCCAATTCCTTTAAGTGCTCTTAAAACATCTTATAATAATCCATACCAAAATCTCCCAGGTATCACTGAAGATTTTCAGACTATGGTTTTTAGGATCTAATTTTTTCTACACACACAACCCCCCCCACTTTTTTGAATAAAATTTAGTTATTATATTATATGGAGGTAATTTTAAAGTGGGACCAAATACTTATAATGAAAAAAATAATAACCTCTGCTCGATTCCCCAGTCTTACTGTATAGATAGGCAACTACTTTAAACTCAGCAGATTTGACCAACCTTCTATCTTTAAAAGAGGTTATTATTCACACTTGAAAATCGATACATCGTGGGGCACCTGGGTGGCTCAGTCGTTAAGCGTCTGCCTTTGGCTGGGGTCATGATCCTGGGGTCCTGGGATTGAGCCCCTCATCAGGCTCCCTGCTCAGCCGGAAGCCTCCTTCTCTCCCTGCTTGTGTTCCCTCTCACACAGTATCTGTCTCTCAAGTAAATAAATAAAATCTTAAAAAAAAAAATCAATACATCTCACCTTCGACAACTTCTCCCACTATCAAAATAATTTTTAGGTTTTCATTGGTGGTTTGTCATCACACTGGAAATTTCTTTCACCATCTTTCAGTATTTGGGACTAGAAATCTTGCTTTGTTAAAAGTGGCAGAATATAATTTATTCGACAGAGAGTGAGAGAGAAAGCACAAGCAGAAGCAGCGGCAGGCAGAAGGAGAAGCAGGTTCCCCATGAACAAGGAGCCTGTTGCTGTTGCCGGATACCATCCCAGGACCTTGGGATTATGACCTGAGTTGAAGACAGATGCTTAACCAAAGGAGCTACCCAGTTGTCCCTTGCTTTTTTTCCAATGAGATACAATTCACAAACCATAAAATTCACCTTTTAAAAAAGGTATCTTTTTTTTTTTTTTAAGATTTTTTATTTATTTGACAGAGAGAAACACAGCTAGAGAAGGAACACAAGCAAAGGGAGTGAGAGAGGGCAAAGCAGGCTTCCCGCGGAGCAGGGAGCCCGATGTGGGGCTTGATCCCAGGTCTCCAGGATCATGACCTGAGCCGAAGACAGATGCTCAACAACTGAGCCACCCAGGCAACCCAAAAAAGGTATCTTTCTTAAAGAAGATAGAAAGAAAAGCAGACTTTCCCTGGTTTATCAGCAGACATGCTACTGCTTTCTAGAAGCAATGTCCCCTGCCCCCTTTGAAGGATGGTTGTGGGTTCCAAATCCAAAGTAAGGAGGGAGGGCAGTAGTAAAGGTGGAATTTGATGTGGATTGATTCTTTATATAGTGTGGACTATTCTGCTACCCAGGTCCAATTTAAGAGCCTCTCCTGCTCTAGGCATTGTTCCCTTTTGAGACCCTTTGTAGTATCTTACAGATGTATTAAAATATGCAATCACATTCCAAGTCAAATATCAAAATTCACCGTAAAAATGTTGACAGAATTTTGTATAATTTTTCTTTTTAAATTATCAAGCTATGATGGGTGCCTGGGTGGCTCAGTGGGTTAAAGCCTCTGCCTTCAGCTCAGGTCATGATCTCAGGGTCCTGGGATCCAGGCCCGCATTGGGCTCTCTGCTCGGCGGGGAGCCTGCTTCCTCTTCTCTCTCTGCCTGCCTCTCTGCCTACTTGTGATCTCTCTCTCTGTCAAATAAATAAATAAAATCTTTGAATTATCAAGCTATGAGCAAGTAATGTTTAATGTGTTTGGTTATCATTTCTCAAAAATTATCATACAATCTTGTCAATTTGTATAGAATGAAATAAAATTTAACCTTCAAATACTGTCCTATTTTTCTTGTGTAACCTTAGTTTCAGGTGTACAGTACAGTGATTCAACACTTCCACATCCCCCGGTACTCATTACAAGTGGCAGGGCTCCATCCCAAGACTCTGAGCCAAAGGCAGGTATTTGATGACTGAGCCACCCAGGTGCCACACCAGTGCCCTTCTTAATTCCCATCATCTATTTTACCCATCCCCCTACCCACCTTCACTCAGTAACCATCAGTTTGTTCTCTGTAATTAAGAGTCTGTTTCTTTCTTTCTTTCTTTAAGATTTTATTTATTTATTTATTTTTAAGATTTTATTTATTTGACAGAGAGAAACACAGCCAGAGAGGGAACACAAGCAGGGGGAGTGAGAGAGGGAGAAGCAGGCTTCCCGCCTAGCAGGGAGCCCGATGTGGGACTCGATCCGGGGTCTCCGGGATCATGACCTGAGCCGAAGGCAGTCGCTTAACCAACTGAGCCACCCAGGCGCCCCTTATTTTATTTTTTAAAGATTTTATTTATTTATTTAACACAGGGAGAGATCACAAGTAGGCAGAGAGGCCAGCAGAGAGAGAGGAGGAAACAGGCTCCCCGCTGAGCAAAAAGCCGGAGATCATGACCTGAGCCAAAGGCAGAGGCTTTAACCCACTGATCCACCCAGGTGCCCAAGACTTTATTTTTGAGTAATTTCCAACCCAATGTGGGGCTCCAACCCACAACCCCGAGATCAAGAGTCACGTGCTCCCCTGACTGAGCCAGCCAGGCTCCCAAAGAGTCTGTTTCTTGTTTTGTCTCTTTCTCTCTCTTTAATCCTCAGACACCTTTTGAATGTAATAAACTTCTTTTGAATGTTAATTAAATAATTAATGAACTTCACATGTTATATGTGTAGACATTTAGTTGTTTGTTTTATTTATTTCCAGAAAAAGGTGCACAAACATAACTTTTGTTTTAGGTGGTAGTATTTTTTTTAAGATGTTATTTATTTATTTGACACACAGAGAGATCACAGGTAGGCAGAGAGGCAGGCAGAGAGAGAGGGGGAAGCAGACTCCCTGCTGAGTAGAGAGCCCGCAGAGGGGCTAGATGTGGGCTTGATCCCAGAAGCCCAACCCTCTGAGCCACCCAGGTGCCCCTAGATGGTAGTATTTTTTTAAATTATGTGGTAAACAAATCAACCAATCCAAAAGGTATAAATAGAAAAATAAAGTCCTCTTTCATATCAGTCATTCCCTTTTCCTATAGTCTATAGGCAAGCACTGTTGAGTGTATTTGTATGTCCTTCCAGAAAATCTGCATACATATCCCAGCATGAAATATATTTATAAAAATACACAAATAGTATGGCATTATATATATATATTGTTATATATCATGTTATTTTCACTTTATACATACTATGGGAGTTTTTTTCATATGTATAGATTTTTCTCATCATTTTCAAGTGTTGCATAACATTCCACGAGATAACTTATAATGTATTGAGCTGGGTGCCCTATAAACACAACTTTTCAAAAACCTTCATCTTTTTTAAAGTAGTGGCATTGTCGGTGATTCTTTTCCCCTCTTTTACGTAGAACTGTATTAATGTTGTTATACTGGTCATGTAACTAATTTTTTAAAAAAAATTTATTATGGGGCGCCTGGGTGGCTCAGTTGGTTGAGCGACTGCCTTCGGCTCGGGTCATGATCCCAGAGACCCGGGATTGAGTCCCACATCAGGCTCCCTGCTTGGCAGGAAGCCTGCTTCTCCCTCTCACTCCCCCTGCTTGTGTTCCCTCTCTGGCTGTGTTTCTCTCTGTCAAATAAATAAAATCTTAAAAAAAAAAAAAAGACACAGACTTTCTTAAAAAAAAAAAAATTAAACATGGGGCGCCTGGATGTCTCAGTCGGTTGAGCATGCCTCAGGCTCAGGTCATGATCTCAGGGTCCTGCGATCAAGTCCTGCATTGGCGCAGGGAGCCTGCTTCTCCCTCTCCCTCTGCCGCTCCCCTTGCTTGTGCTTTCCCTCCTCCTCTATGTCAAATAAGTAAACAAAATCTTTTAAAAAAATAATAAAAATGTATTAAGCCAAAAAAAGAACCATCCCTTAGAGTGTGATTTGCAGTAAGAAATTGAATACAAGACTCTGATGTCAGTAAAGACTGCAAGAGGCATTTGAAACCACCTCTTCAGGAGTACGTAATGCCCCCTAATTACATTTGCAATAGAGACCAAAACCAAATTATTGGAAGTTAAGAGCTGAAGATAACCGGAGTGCAGATAATTCGTTAAAGGAGTTTGACAGAAGAAGGACAGAAACAGGGCAGAACCTTTAGCGGCAAAGCTGGGCAAAAAGCTTTGTTCTGAGCTGGATAGACACAGGCAGAATAGGTGTAAGCTCTGTGTCCTTAGCTATTTCAATCGCAGAAGACCTGATTAACAGTGGAAAGTTGATGGAGGGCTCTTTCACCTTTCTGGTTGTTATTTTACTTTGAAAAAGGGGTTAATGATAGAGAACAAGCTGAGGGTTGATGAAGGGAGGGAGGTGGGGATGGGCTCAGGGAGTGATGAGTATTAAGGAGGGCACCTGTAATGAGCCCTGAGTGTTGTTCATAACTGATAAATCACTAGATTCTACTCCTAAAACTATTACACTATATGTCAACCAACTGGAGTTTAAATAAAATTTGGAACAAAAAAAAAAAAAAGAAGAAAGAAGAGAGCAGAGGGTAAGGGTCTTCATAAATTACGCTCTTGAGAGGTCCATGGCAGGGCATTAGGAAGGGGAGGAAATCACTTGATTTATACATTCCTCACATTTTACCCGTAAGCAAAATCTAGTTTATGTCAAGCTGGCTCTTCCAGAAAATGTGGGCTGTCGGGAAAATGTATCATCTTTAAAATCCTAAAATTAGATTTGCCTTAGTAAGGGCTCCTGAGAGCTTCCCTAGATGGGCATATGTTTTGAGGGTGAGGGTGGGGAGAACAAAATAACCAGAGAAACTAATTATGAGGGTGATGAAAAGAAAGACCGTTAGGCAAAAGTACTGAGTTTGACTATTTTCCTTTTCCTGTATAGTTCTGGAAGTAATATCCCCATCTTTGCTTTAGTGGGAGGAATAATGCTCACTCGGGGGAATTTCCTGCTAGTCTGAAGGGGAAGGTGGTCCCGGGCTGGTGGAGATATATTTTGGACAAGGCATTGGATCTTTCCACACTTGTCATTGCACCGTGTGAACAGCTCTGTCTTCTAATGCTCACAGCCCTTTGCGTTGAGGCTGAATTCCGGTCTCTGGAATACCTTATGCTGGTCAGGCTGGCTGGGAGGGCAAAAGAGGGAGGGTAAGTGACTTTTCACATTATATCTTTTGTATCTTTAGGACTTTATATTGTGAACATGTATCATTTTATTTAAAACATTGTTGAGTTGTTTTAAAGACTGATTAAGGCTGAGGAGGAAAACTGAAGGCTTTGTTCCCTCTGGTTGGCATAGACTCCTGGACTTGCTGTTTCATAACCTACTTGTTCCCCTGATTTCTGACTTCATAGTGCGACCTTTTCGCTGAAGAACCTCTCCCTGCGAACCGCACCCCCATCCCGAGTTATCTAATCTAAACAGGTCAGTTCATGTGGGACATCTCATTTTCTGTCACCCCACTTTTTTTCCCCATCAGCAAACAAAACACCTTGTTAAACACAGACTATCTACCTCAGAGTTACAGTCAGATCCCAGCCTTGCTATTTACTAGCTATGTGACCTTCTGCAAGGCACATAGAATGTTCTGGGATTTGGTTTCCTCCTGCGGGGCTATGGACAGTGCTCTCACTAGAGCAGGTGTCTAAGCGGGCGGGTTCAACTTCTGCTGCTGCCAGTTGTTGCTGTGAGCCCCTGGACATGCTGCCTGGCCTCTGAGCTTTAGTGTCTCCAAATCGGAGACAGATCTTACTTTTGGGAGTAAGGGAGGTTGTAAACTGAGGTAAGGGATGCGAGTGGCTGGCGTCTAGTACACGGCGTCTTTTGAGCCATATCATCTTTTTCTTCCTCTTCACTTTCTGCTGTTTTTTAAAATTATTATCATTATTGTTTTTGAAGATTTTGTTTATTTGAGAGCGAGCAAGCACGAGAGTGAGAGAGAGAGAGAGAGAGAGAGAGAGAGAGAGAGAGGACAGGAACGGAACGGAGCAAGGGGAGAGAGAGAAGCAGACGCCTCGCTGAGCAGAGCCCCATGCAGGGCTCAACCCCAGGACCCTGGGATCATGACCTGAGCCGAAGGCAGACGTTTAACGATTGAGCCACCCAGGCACCCCTGTCAGCTTTTCTCTTAATTTTTAATTTCTTTAATTTTTTTTTTTTTTTTGGTTCAGATCCCCAGCGTGTTATTCAGATCCCTCGCCTCTCCTAGGGCTTTATAAACTACAAAGCAGAAAAAGCAGATCTGTGGTTGTTTTTGCACCAGGCAGACAGACACAGGGCCCCAGGCTGTGAATTTCTCTGACCTCTCTAAACTGTGGTTGGATTCCAGAGGAGTGCTCTGTTTTTCTAGGTGGAAGTTAGGTAAACTTTCAGGGAACAAGCTGGGAGCTGGGGACTACCCTCCGGCAGTCCTTTCTATCATTTGCAGTAGAGGCTTAGCACCAGGGAGCCACCTGGGTGCTGGCTGTCACTGCCTCTGGATGAGAAGCTGCTCAGGCTTTCGAAGTGCCTCCCCCCCCCCTTTTTTTTAAATAAAAGTCATCTCTACACCCAATGTGGGACCTCCAACTCATGACATCAAGATCAAAACTCACATGCTCTACTGACTGAGCCAGCCAGGCGCCCCTTAAATTACACTATTAAAAACCTATCCACACACAGAAGACAGACTGATGGGGGTAATGATGTTAACAATGCTAATAATAGCAATAACAAACCACACCTGCCGTTCATTAAGTATACTATTGTTGTGGGAGAAGTCAGAATGCCTGCAGCCCAGTACTTGGTTATTAAAGATTTTATTGCATTTCTTTCTCCTCTAAGGTTTTACCCCTACAGCATATCTAGGTGGGGGTAAAATAAAAGTTCTAAACCAGGGTGGCTCAGTCGTTAAGCGTCTGCCTTCCGCTAGGGTTGTGGTCCCGCAGTCCCAGGATAGAGCCAGCATCAGGCTCCCTGCTGCATGGGAAGCCTGTTTCTCCCTCTCTCACTCCCCCTGCTTATGTTCCCTATCTACCTGTGTTTCTCTTTGTCAAGTAAATAAATAAAATATTTTTTTAAAAAGTTCCAAACCAGGGACACCTGCGTGACTCAGCGAGTCAAGCGTCTGCCTTTAGCTCAGGTCATGATCCCTCGAGTCCCACACAAGGTCCCCCATTGCATCAGGTTCTGTGCTAAGTGGGGAGTCCGCTCCTCCTCCTCTCTCTGCGCCTCCTCCCACTTGTGTGCTCTCTCTCTCTCATTCACTCTCTCCTAAATAATTTTTTTTAAGAAGTTCTAAACCAGACACACTAAGAGAAGGGAAGAGAGAAGACAGTTAAGCTAAAAATGGGCAATCTTACCATTTTTTTTTTTAAGATTTTATTTATTTGACAGAGAGAAACACAGCCAGAGAGGGAACACAAGCAGGGGGAGTGAGAGAGGGAGAAGCAGGCTTCCTGCCGAGCAGGGAGCCCGATGTGGGACTTGATCCCGGGTCTTCGGGATCATGACCTGAGCCGAAGGCAGTCGCTCAACCAACTGAGCCACCCAGGCGCCCCCCAATCTTACCATTTTAACTAATTGGAAGCCAGAGGCACAGGTGGAAGTTCAGAAAAGTCATTAAGACACTTGGCCCAGGGGCGCCCAGGTTCTCTCATTTCTATCTTCTTTCAGAAAATGAGGAAGTAGGTATTCCATAGACAGAAATGGGTAGACGGAAGTATACATATACATATAAAATCACTATAAATAATTCATACATACATAAATTAGATACTGATATGTGGCACATAATTTGAATTTTACATGAGGGATGCAAAATTTAAAAAAAGAAAGCTGAGACGTTATCCCAGACGCTGAAAGTAAGAAAATCGCAGTTATCCTCCCCAACAGATGCTTTTACTTGGAGGGAATCGAGAGTCCATAATATGTTAAAATCAAGTTTCACATAGAAATCACAGGTGAGCTCTTTCTCAATCCATTGTTTCCTTCCTTCCCTAGTTAAAAAAAAATTACACATGCAATTCACTAAATCATTCTCGTTGTGAAAGAGTCCCGCAACACCGAGCCAAGGGCCCTGCGGGCGCTGCACTCTGCCCTCCTGCCCGCCCCTCGCTGCCCTGGCCTCTCACTGGAGGGAACCACAACCAGCATTTTGATGTGTGTTCTGCCCACTTTCAAATTAAACTTTCATTATTGCTATCCTTAGGTTGATGCGATGCCTTAAGGAAAAAAGCTCAGAAAGAGTGAGGACCGAGTGGAATTCGGTAACCTACACAATGTTTCTGGCAGGCCACTGTTCAGAATGCAATGGGCAGAACTGGAAGTGGGACCTCCTGCGGTTTCCAGTGCAGGGCGCCTGGCCACCTCCACCTCGGTAAACATGCCCAGCGACGGCTCTGGCTCCGGCCGGCCAGGCAGCCGGACACAGGGAACCTGACAGATCACCAGCATCTTCCGCTTCTTTATTCTTTATACTCATCAGTCTCCTGTCCCCTGATAATGGCTGGGGATAGGAGTTTCTCTTACACACAGTAGCAAGGGCATGCTTTCTCTCTCTCTCTTGCCTTTCTAACGGCCAGTGTCAAGGTCATGTCCAGGCCAGGTCAGAGAATGTTACATCAGAGATACTGCTGCTATATTTACCGCCACTTGCCTTTCAAGCAAAGCAATTTATATGATGAAAAACAGCAGAGACGGGCTGTCCTGGGGTATCTTCGGAGAAGAAAAACATTGAATTTTAAAGCTGTGTTTGATTTTATGTTGCAGTACCTTTCTCTTGGGGGAAAAATTTCTTCCCTTCTTTCTTTTTACTTTTTAAAATTCTCTCTGAGGACAGAGTTAAAGAGACTTATTACTTCACCCCAGGTCTAGAGACCAAGAGTTGCTATTCGGGGTTTAATCCACTCCAGGTTGTCACCGTAGCCTTGAAGCAAGAGAGACTAAACAGAATGACAAGTGAAATCACCACTAGATTTGCTTTGCTATGGAAGGTTCCATATTGGCCTCTGTCACACTCTCCCCCCCAAACCCCTCGATGCTAATTATTTTTATTCTCCAGGCCTCAGTTTCCTGCTCAGTAAAATAGGAAGAACCAATTCTGTTTCACTTGGAAGAGGGTTGTTAGGGGAATAAACAGGCAGAGGCTTGCAAAGTGGGAAGAAAGTGTTATTCACCTCTGATTCAATTCAACAAATGTCTCTCGAGTATTTACTAAGTATGGGTGGAGGGGACCAACCAGTCAGACACTGTATCTACCCTTAAGAAGTTAACAATCTGGGCGCCTGGGTGGCTCAGTGGGTTAAAGCCTCTGCCTTCAGCTCAGGTCTTAATCTGGGGTTCCTGGGATCGAGGCCTGCGGGTCCTGGGATCGAGGCTGCATCGGGCTCTCTGCTCTCTGCTCTTCCTCTCTCTGCCTGCCTCTCTGCCTACTTGTGATCTCTCTATCAAATAAATAAATAAAATAAAATCTTTAAAAATAAATAAATAAATAAAATAAATAAATCATAAAAAAAAAAAGAAGTTAACAATCTGATAGCTGATAGAAAATCAAATTTACAAAGAACCTTCCATGCCCCAGTTCCGGAGGAGGGAATGCTGGGGGAACTGGGAGAGGGTTAGGGGAAGCTGCTAAGGGGGAGAGTGGCATTTGAGATGGGAGGGACAAGAGGACATTCCAGACAGAGAATAAAGTGTAAAGGAAGGGGCCACCTGGCTGGCTAGATCGCTACTCTTGATCTTAGGGGTTGTAAGTTCGAGCCCCATGTGGGGTGTAGAGATTAAAGTCTTTTTTTCCCTTTTAAAAAAATATTTTATTTATTTAACAGAGAGAGGCAGCGAGCAAGAGAGCACAAGCAGAGAGAGCAGCAGGCAGAGGGAGAAGCAGGCTCCCCAGCGAAGAACAGGGAGCCCAATGCGGAGCCCAATGCGGAGCCCAATGCAGGGCTTGTTCCCATGAGCCGAAGGCAGATGCTTAACAACTGATCCACCCAGGCAGCCCTACTTAAAGCCTGAAAAGAAGAAGGAGGAGGAGGACGTCGACGGGGAGGAGGAGGAGGAAGTAAGGAAGGTGCAGCGGAGCCAGAACTCAGGATGAGCTGGGGACAGTAAGCACACAGTCTGACACATGACAGGGAGCACGGATGATAAGTTGGGTTCACACTGGAGAGGTTACAAAGTCTGTTCTTAATCGGCAGGTGTCACAGACGTTTAGTGAAGGGGTGACCGGATTGGAAGCATTGCTTTAGGGCGATTACTGCAACAGCTGGTACAGTGGGGAGGGGCTGCTTGGAGGGATAAAAGCAGGTGCTGGGGGGAGGTGAGGGCTTAGGCCTGCTGCTCCTTGTTCCCGATTATATACTATGAAGTTGGGGGAGGTAAGGTAAAAGGGGGTTTCAAAAGGTTTTTTATGTGTTAAAGAAGACTCACAGAATATGGGAGGCCTTGCCATAGTCAAGTGAAGGTTGTTTTTCCCTCTAGCAAGACATTAAGATAGTTGGGAGCTTCCTGGAGAAACATTAGACCCTGCAGGTTATTAAGAACATTTAACTATTTACATTTCCTTCTGGGAGCTAGGGCATTGATAGAAATGCTTTGTTCTTCTAAATCGCTAAAACCTTTGTAAACTGAGGGAGACTCAGATCTTGCTGGATTGTGATCTCCATAGGTTAACTATTTGTTTTTCCTTTCCTTAGCTTCAGGGCAGCCATGGCTTCCTGAGGAATGTCACATATATCCCGGGGGGTGGGGAGGGGAGGGGGCGGCTTTTGGGGTGTCAGCTTCTGCTTTGTCCTCAGCTTGCCTTCGGCTCCTTTATCAGACCCACCAAAACTGGATTTGGCTAAATCTGTTTTTTGTTTTTTTTTTTAAAGATTTTATTTATTTGATAGAGAGAAACAGCCAGAGAGGGAGCACAAGCAGGGGGAGTGAGAGAGGGAGAAGCAGGCTTCCCGCGGAGCAGGGAGCCCGATGTGGGACTTGATCCTGCCCCTAAATCTAACTGTTGAATGTGTAAGTGCTTAGGTGGGAAGTCCTTCCTTTGGCAGCATCTGACTCAGATTCCCGGTGGGTGATGACCCAACTTCACCCCTATTCCAAAACCACATCAGGTCTCTCTTTTTTCCAAGCTGACTCTTGGCCCTCCTTGAGAGCGTGAGCTTCCTGCAAAGGAGGTCTTTGTTCCGTTCTTCACCCTCCTGTCTGTGCCAGCTGCCCCGAGGCCGAAAAGAGGGTGAAAAGATGGCTGCTTGGCCTTCGGACCCAGGCTACACGTTCCTTCTGTTTTTGTTCCAGGTTTTTTTTTTTCCACTATCAGCCAAAACGTCCATTTAGTTCAGTGGGTGAAAAAGGAAATGGTAGGCAGACTGGGGCGGAGGAGATGTCCTGTGTCACAGAGGATGAGGTTTTTGGAATATAGGTGACGTCCGGTCCCGTGAGGTCTGGAGCCGATGACCAAGAAAGAATTCTTGAGATGTCTCTGGTGCAAAACGGTGGTTTATGGAAGCCCAGGGACAGAACCCGTGGGCAGAAAGAGCCGCTGCCCCCGGAGTTGTGACGGGTGGCTGATTATATACTATGGGGTTGGGGGAGGCAAGGAAAAAGGGAGGTTTTAAAGGAACTTTCACATGCTAAAGAGGACCTAGGAGGTATGAGGCCTCGCTGTGGTCAAGCTAAGGTTGTTTTCCCCCTCTAGCAAGGCATTAACATGAAGATAGTTGGGAGATTCTTGGAAGAAAGTCACCCACGTCCCACCCAGGAGTGGGGGGTGAGGGGTGCTGGGTGTCAGCTTGAGGCGTTGTCAACAGTGAAAGACCGATTTGGGTTATGGTCCTTTGAAAAAATTTTAAGACAGCATTTGTTGAACAATAATTACAGTGCCAGGCATCCTACACCTGAAACGTATCGTGGCATTATATCCGGTTGGCAAGTCTGTGAGGATAGTTACTATTATTTCACAGACAAGAAAACGGATGCAGAGTTCAATAGTTTGGTTATTAACTCCTAACAAGGGACAGAGTCAGGATTTGAATGCGGTGTTTCTTTGCTGTCAAAGTCCATTATCTTAGGGGCGCCTAGGTGGCTCAGTTGGTTAAGCATTTGAGTCTTGATCTCAGCTCAAGTCTTGATCTCAGGGTTGTGAATCAAAACCCATATTGGCAGGCTGGGGTGGGGAGCCTACTTAATACAAGAAAATAAGAATTTTTTTTAAAAAGTCCCTTCCTGGGGCGCCTGGGTGGCTCAGTTGGTTAAGCGACTGCCTTCGGCTCAGGTCATGATCCCAGAGACCGGGGATCGAGTCCCACATCGGGCTCTGTGTTCGGCGGGAAGCCTGCTTCTCCCTCTCTCACTCTCCCTGCTTGTGTTCCCTCTCTGGCTGTGTTTCTCTCTGTTAAATAAATAAAATCTTAAAAAAAAAAAAAAAAAGTCCCTTCCTTTGACCACTATGGTCTTTTGGTTCTTCGGCATTAAGGACGGAGATACCCAGATCAACATTTCTTCAATGCTGCAATCTCTACTCTTCTCCAACAGAGTGGCCTTGTTATTTGAATGTTTATTGAGGAGTTGATCCCTTTGGATTAAGACTTTGTTAGGGGAGATCACACTGCAAAGACCTAACATTTCACTGCCACAGGGCTCTCAGGGATAGATTTCAGTGCTTTGAAAGATTTCCACCTGCCAGATAAATATTCTTTATTGATTAATTCAATTTCCCATAAAACTATCAGGCCTATTACACTGAGTTGATGGGACCAGATAAAAACAAAGGAATCTGAGTAGCTTAAAAGAATTGAAAATTTCTTTCTTTCTTTCTTTTTAAGATTTTATTTATTTGACAGAGATAGAGCACAACCAGGCAGAGTGGCAGGCAGAGGCAGAGGGAGAGGGAGAGGGAGAAGCAGGCTCTCCACTGAGCAGGGAGCCTGATACAGGGCTCAATCCCAGGACCCTGGGATCAGGACCTGAGCTGAAGGCAGCTGCTTAACCAACTCAGCCATCCAGATGCCCCAGGAATTGACAATTTCTATTAGACTCCTTTGAAGTGTAGAGAACAGCTCTCACACCCTTTTGGAGTAATGGGGGTGGGGGAGTAAAAGGCCTTGGAAAACCCTGTTCTGACCTTCTATGGTAGAATGCATTTTAGAGAGCTCTGTTTAATGGTAAGGGAAGAGAGCAGAGCATCTGAGGAATGAGGGGAGAGAAGAAGGGATGGTCAAAGAGCCCTTCTGGTTATTCTCCTGCCTTGAGGATGCCTGTAGCTTTTAGCTAATTATCTAAATTAGAGCCAGCTTTGGTTTAGTTGGGCTGACATCCATGGAAAGATCATGGATTCTGAAGAGAGGTACATTTGGACTTTATTATGATTATTACTTTTAAGATTTTTATTTATTTATTTGACACAGAGAGAGAGCACAAGCAGGGGGAGAGGCAGGCAGAGGCAGAGGGAGAGGGAGAAAGAGCCTTCCTGCTGAGCAGGGAGCCCGATGTGGGACTAGATTGCCAGACCCTGACATCATGACCTGAGCCAAAGGCAGAGACAATTAGCCCAATGAGCCACCCAGGTGCCCCACATTTAGACTTTAATTATTGCGTTTTCACTACCTTGCCTAATTTCTGAATCTCATGGAATAAAATAATTACTTTTTAGGACTGGGATGTATGAGATAGGATACGTTTTCAAAATATCCTGGTATTGGGGTGCCTGGGTGGCTCAGTCAGTGAAGTGTCTGCCTTCGGCTCAGGTCATGATCCCAGGGCCCTGGGATAGAGCCCCACCTTGGGCTCTCTGCTCAGTGGGGAGTCTGCTTCTCCCTCTCCCTCTCTCTCTCTGCTTGTGTCAGTGCACTGGCGTGAGCTCTCGCTCTCTCTGTCAAATGAATTAAAAAAATCTTTTCAAAAAATCCTGGTTGGAGTGCCTGGGTGGCTTAGCCGGGTAAGCGACTGTCTTCAGCTCAGGTCCTGATCCTGGAATCTTGGGATTGAGCCCCATGTCAGGCTCCCTGCTCGTCGGGGAGTCTGCTTCTCTCTGTGTCCTTCCCCACTTGTGCTCTCTCTCTCTCACTCACTCTCTCAAATTAAATCTTTAAATAAATAAAATAAAATAAATCCTGGTATTAATAGGCATAATAAAGACCATTTAGTAAAAACTTGAGAACTAACATTTTGTACTGATTTAAGAGGTTTCAGAATCCGACAACTTGAATAATTCAGGCTTTCTTATGAATTTCAAGTCTATGATCACTAAAAAGTAATGGTTGAAATAAACTAGAAAAACCTCAGATATTTTTAGTAGATGAATGGCCAGCCAAACAGAAGAGCAAGACCTTCATGAATTTGCTGATCCTCAGGAAGACAGAGTGCTGAGGAAGCCGCCAAATTGTCAGAATTGTTCATGTAGCTTTCTAACACCATCTGGATCGGTTGTAGTCTTAGAAATAATTATTTTCCACGTGAAGATCACCAAGGATATACTAAGTGGCATTGTTTCAAGTTAGATCTTGAGGCATAATTTTTATTTATTCCTGTATGTCGTGTCCTCCTTCCAAGATCTGCAGGGTTGGAGGTTTGGTATTTCGAGGGTCTAGTTTTAGCTCCCTAGCTTCTTCCTGACTTTCCGGTTTTGTTTTGTTGCCTGAGACCAGATGCTGTGAGCTCTAGTGGCAGGGTCCTATCCAAACAAATGGCCCTATCTCTCCAATCTCTCCAGGGAATGTAGGGAGGAGGCAAGGGGGAGGGGAGAGGTTGTCTCTCTAGGACTACTCTAAGTGCCTCTTAAGCCCGGCCTTGGAGTGGGGGTGGAGGTGGGGTAGTTTTTTTTTTGTTTTAAGTGTCCTCAAGTAGTAACAACGTTCCCATTGTCAGTGTATTTCTGAGTTCAAATAATTTCAGAAAGTGTAACTTGAAACAACATACCACCATTGAAACCATTTTCAAAATGCAAAGAATAATCAAGGTAGGTGTGTGTGATCCCCTTCCCTGCTCCCCATGAGGTCTGTCCTTTTGGAAACTGGTTTGGGCAGGTCAGGGTTGATGGATACTTTTCTCTCTCCAGTTCAGGTGTATTCAGAGACAGAAATTGAAAATTGGTGTATGTTTAGTGGCTTTCCGTAAAATTAGGGGCTCTACACATGAATGTTATGAAACAGAGAGACCATTCCCTGTTTCTGGCAAGGTCTCTGCTTGAGACCTCCTTCCCCTCTTCTTCTTCTTCTTTTTTTTTTTTTTTTTTAAAGATCATTTTATTTATTTATTTGACAGAGAGAGATCACAAGTAGGCAGAGAGACAGGCAGAGAGAGAGGAGGAAGCAGGCTCCCTGCTGAGCAGAGAGCCCAATGTGGGCCTCGATCCCAAGACCCTGAGATCATGACCTGAGCCCAAGGCAGAGGCCCTAACCTACTGAGCCCTCCTTCCCCTCTTCTTAACCTGGTGGGAGTCAGCTTAGCCATCCCCTCCACAGGGAAGTCTTTCTTACTGCTTCTTTCTTCATCGGTCTGGGTTAAATACAGGCTTAAATTTCTCTCTCATAAAGCTTTTAACTTCTATGTAGCACTGTAACGAACCACTTATAAGTTGATTGCTTTGCCAGAGTATGCTTCTTAGGAGATTTTATTATTATTTTTTTACCCCATCTATGGAAAGTAGCACAAAGGGGCACCTGGGTGGCTCAGTCCATTGAGCATCTGCCTTTGGCTCAGGTCATGATCCCAGGGTGTTGGGATCCAGCCCCGCATTGGGCTCCCTGCTTGGCTAGGAGCCTGCTTCTCCCTCTCCCCCTCCTCTGCGTGTGTTCCCTCTCTCACGGTGTCTATGTCAAATAAATAAATAAAATCTTTAAAAAAAAAAAAAAAGAAAGTAGCATAAGACCTGATATATACTAGGTATTTAATACTATCAGTTTGCCCATGGAAGGGGGGAAGGAATGAAGGAAGGGGGAGAGGGATGGAAGGAGGGGTGGAGGAAGGAAGGCCAAGGAAATCCCATCCATACCTCTCCTCACTCCTCCTACTCCATCTCTCCCCCCTGCTCTACCACCTACCCAGCTCTGCCTGATGAGACCAGCAGGGAGCAGCAGTAGAGGTCCTTGAGCATTAAAAAAAAAAAAAAAAAGTAAATAAATTTTGGGTTCCTAATTCACCCACATTTCCCACATTTCTCCATTTGCTAGGTGTCATTGGTCTGGCATCAAATAATTGAGATTGGCAAAGAGCCCACACAAAAACAGGCAACATGTTTATGTGCCAAAATAGCATGTTTTTAAAATTATCCTGTTCCAATCAAAGGTTTTGTTCCAAGTGGAATCTTGCTGTATGCAGAAGTTGAGAGTTCTAGCCCTGGTTTGAATGCTGGTGGTCACCTGGGGCCTTGCCTTTCATTTTAATTTGTTCATCTATAAAATGAACCTGTGTTTAAAAATGAGTCAGTGAAGCGTCTGCCTTCGACTGGTGTCATGATCCCAGGGCCCTGGGATCGAGCCCCACATCTGGTTCTTGCTTGGCAAGGAGCCTACTTCTCCCTTTTCCTCTGCCTGCCATTCCCCCTGCTTGTGCTCTCTCGGTCTCTGTTGAATACCTAAATAAAATCTTTGTAAAAAAAAAAATAAAAACGAGTCGTGAGTGATTAGTAGGTCGTGTTATCAGTCTATCAGGTTGCACCCTTGGCCTGTTGTGGTTAGGTAAGGACGGCTTCCGGAAACTGGGTCTGGTTATACTTTGTGCACGCGGGGACAAGGTTAGGGTATAAAATGTACTTCTTCACTGTGTTATCGTCAAACATTTTGAAAGAATTGGGATGGATGATAAATGAGGCCCTTCCTATCTTAGTGCGTGTGAATTTGGCAGGACGGCAGTGGAACCGCCTAAAATAGAGGGAAAGGAGGGACTGGCAGGAATTAAAGAGAGATGGATTGGAAGAGCACTGAACAGTAGGTAAACTGCAGCCAGGAACTGACACAGAAAACCGGAAACGTACCAAACAGAAATCCTTCAGGAATTGTGAAGCTTGGCTCTTCCCCACCTTCCTTCCCAGCCTTAAGTCTCTGATGTGTCTGTTGCCTTTATTTTTATTAGTTGGGAAGAACATTGGCTGTTCCCCCTCCAGCCCCACCCCTACCCTTCTTGCCTGTGTGCCTCCTCCTGACCACATCCCCCTGCGCCCAGGTCTGTGCACAGGCGCTGGGCCTAGTCACTGCTGGGTGTCTGGCTCAAAGCTCTTTCTATTCATCTTTGGTGCCTGTTGGAGCCAAGAAATGTGTGTTGGAATGTGGGGTTTGGGGGGTGTGGATAAAGGGGTGGAATGTTTCTTTGCAGGAACCCAAATCTTCCCAAGGAGGCAGATCAGTATAAATGAAGAACATTTAATTTAACACCAAACATTGTTTCAATTTACAGTAAAAGAAGGCATAAGACTTTATTATTATCGATCCCAGGACCCTAGAGTCCTAACCTGAACCAAAAGCACACGCTTAACCGATTGAGCCCCCCAGGCACCCGGACCCTGAGCTTTAAATGTTGGAGAACCACTGCTCTATCGAGTCATTGCCCACCGACTCCAATGACCTGCCTGTACTTCCAGGCAGCGAGGTCGGCAGCATGAGGGGAGACATGGAAATTCTTCTCTTAAACTTGGCTGCAGAGTGACTGATGGGAAAGGTTTGCCTCAGAGCAGGGACAGTCTGATTTCTGCAGTGCCTTCCAGTTATCAGATTCTTAAAATCTAAGATTTTTATGATTTAATGAACAAATGAGAAGGGATAGGAGATTTTAGCAGGCTTGTCTGTTATTGGGGAGAATTCAGCCTGAGGACAAGGAAATAAAAGACCTTCAGGTACAAGCCTAGGCACCCTACTCTAGCTCCACATGCTTCTGGACAGTGGCTAACAAACCCATCAAAGAATGGAATGTTCTCAAGGACCGTGCTGGGAAACGATGTTATGACCATGCCTTTAGATTCTTTGACAAGCTCCGAGTCACCGCCCGAAAGCAGAGGTCAGGAGGCTAAATGCTAGCCTTCCAGGGTTCTCTATTCCTTGGCTACTGACCTGTCAAATGACCTTTGACAATCTCCGTTTCTCATTCTTCCTTTTCTGTGGTGTATTCAGATAAACAACGATGGCTTCTGTTGCCAAACATTTCTTAAGGTAAGGTACATATACATTCAAAGTAGTGGTGGTAGTAGGTAGAAGATGTAGAAATAGAAGAAGCAGTAAACATTGCTGCCGTTCTGTAACTGGAGAGCTGAGACAGAGAGAGTTAAGGTCCTGGCCCTGGGCTCTCCAGGTATTGGTTTGTGACTGAGGTTGTGACCGCCAGAGGCGATGTGACTGGGAGGTGAGTAATGGTGTTGGTTGCTGGGAACTGAAGGGGAAGACGGGTCTGACCCTGCCCCGAGGAGTCCTGAAGTGATGCTGAGTCACAGCGCTGGGAGGGCCCCCTCCGGAAATGACGAAATGACGTTGGCTGCAGCTAGAGTCCTCAAACATTTTTTGCTCTGGCATCTTCTAAGAGTTTTGAAAACCCATGTTCTCTTAGACATTTAAAGCTGGAACCTAACATTTTTGGGTCGTTAGCTTCAAGAGTTGTAAAAGTTGTAAAACACTATGATTGGCCTTTTGTAAATCACTCTTTAAAAAAAAAAATTTCTTTGACACAGAGAGAAACAGTGAGAGAGGGAACACAAGCAGAGGGAGAGGGATCATGACCTGAGCGGAAGGCAGATGCTTAATGACTGAGCCACCCAAGTACCCCTGTAGATCACTCTTTTAAATGCATCTAAAGGATCCATATTAGTATCAGTTACTTGATATTATCCTCACTGATTTAGCTAATTGATGATGGAACTCTCTAAGTAGGAAGTGTCATCGTTTCTTTCTTTTTCTGAAATCATGATTGGATTCCTCTTCCATGTCATCTTAAGATAATTCACTGATCGAAAGCATTTTATTGGCCCTCTATTATACATAATTTTCTGCAACAAAAATGCATACATTAAAACTCATTTAAAAAATCTTTCCAATGACAGAGGTTCTAACTGTTTAAAAATATAGTGATTAGAAACATTTATCAAAACAATGGATTTATGGGGCACCTCTGGGGCTCCGTCGGTTAAATGTCAGACTTTGGCTCAGGTTGTGATCTCAGGGTCTTGGGATCGAATGTGGCATCAGGCTCCATTCTGCCTCTCCTCCCCTCCCCTTGCTTGTGCTCTCTTGTTCACTCTCTCTCTCAAATAACGTAAATGAAATCTTTCAAAAAAAACAGATTTATTACAAATTTTTATAATTAGTAAACATGAGTTCACTTTTTTTTTTTTTTAAGATTTTATTTATTTGACAGAGGGAAACACAGCGAGAGAGGGAACACAAGCAGGGGGAGTGAGAGAGGGAGAAGCAGGCCCCCCGCTGAGCAGGGAGCCCAATGTGGGACTCGATCCGGGTCTCCGGGATCATGATCTGAGCCGAAGGCAGTCGCTCAACCAACTGAGCCACCCAGGCGCCCCCACTTCTTCTTTTTTTTTTTTTTTTATTATTTATGTATTTGAGAGAGAGAGAGCATGAGTGGTAGGAGGAGTATAGGGGGAGGAAGAGGGACAAGCAGACTCCCCACTGAGCAGGGAGCCCAAGATGAGGCTTAATCCCAGGACCCTGAAATCATGACCTGAGCTGAAGTCTGAGCTTAACCAACTTAGCCACCCAGGCGCCCCGACACCAGTTCACTTTTTTTAAATTTTTAAAAATTTAATTAATTTTTAAAAAAAGATTTTATTTATTTAACAGAAAGAAACACAGCCACCTGCCCGTAAGCCCTATGCCCTCACATCTGCCCTGGGGGAGAAGCTGAGCCTACATGGCAGCTGCCAAGCAGGGCCCTTTGTTCTCCCTGGGGGGGGGTCTGCACCACCCACAGCCCCCTCAAGGTCTTCCTGAGTCATTCTGGAGCCGCTGGGGGTGGCTTTCTTGTGCTCACAAGCTGGTCTTGGCTCTTCTGTGGTTTCTGCCCGTTTTGGTCCTTGTTCTGTGCGGCAGAGCTCCTATCTATCCCCTTAGCTGCCAGAGCTAGTGTAGACAGTTCCGTTTGAGGAAACTGAGTTTCAGTTTACCCATAGGCTTCTTCTGGCTTAAGCAGTGGCCCTTTAGGGGGAAAAGTGCCCCCACCCTGACTGACCCAGTGCCCCTCTCTGGGATGAGGGAGGGTTGGCAGGGAAAGTACTTCCTGCTGACCCTTCTCATGGGGGTTGATGAAACATTTCTTTCTTTCTCTCTTTCTTTCTTTCTTCCTTTCTTTCTTTCTTTCTTTCTTTCTTTCTTTCTTTCTTTCTTTCTTTTTTTAAGGTTTTATTTATTTAACAGAGAGATCACAAATAGGCAGAGAGGCAGGCAGAGAATGAGGGGGAAGCAGGCTCCCTGCTGAGCAGAGAGCCCGATGTGGGACTTGATCCCAGGACTCGGAGACTACGACCTGAGCCGAAAGCAGGGGCTTAACCCTCTGAGCCATCCAGGCGCCCCACAGTGAAACATTTCGTCCCATTTGGGCTCCCTTTTGGTTCTGGAGTGTTGATAAATTCTCCAAGCCAGCCAAAGAAAGGGGCCCCTGACCCCAGACTGCACTTTTATATATCAGCATGACCTCCATTTTCTTGACTCCCAAAACTTACATGGCTCCTTTTCTTGGCCTTCTAATTTGTCTCCTCGGTGAACTCACATTCACTCTTCAAATGTCAGTGTAACTCTTCCTTTCAGGACGCCTTCCGCTTTCTCCGAGGGCCTGGGGAGGTATCTCCGTGTGCTTACTGTCCTGGCGCGTGTCTCGTACGTAGGTGTTAGTCTTTCCCTCTAGTTAAACTGTGGGCTCCCTGAGAACGAGGTCTAGCTTTATCAGAGGCTATACATTCTCAGGGTCTTTCATGGAGAGGGGACCGAGCAGGTGCTCCAAGGATCTTTGTGGAATTGAATGGTGTGCCATTTGGACAAACTTCGAGAGAAAAAGGACAGTAAAAGCACCTTATTGATTTTGGCCTATGTCATAAATGAGGATGAGTACAAGAGGACAAGAAATGTTCATTGATACTTTTCTCTGTCTTGTTATGTGCTGGCGCACAAGCAGAAGTTAAGTGGCTCTCTTTCATTCATCAGACATGCCTTCCGGTGCCCACCTCTCTTGAGAACAACCAGCTCATTCCATGGGGCCCTGTGATCTAGAGGTTCTAGAGTCTGGAGGATGCTGAGGAGGGGACAGGGGTCTTTGGGCACAAGCTGTTACACAGCGGGTTCTGTAGATAGAGTCTCCATCTCCTGACCAGGGGTGAAGGAGCGGCCTTCTGTATTTCTCCTGCCAGTTGGGATGAAAGAAACAGTCAATGGAGAACCAGCTTATTATCTGAACTCAGCCCCCTCGAAACAATGCTCTGGTTGAAACATTCTCCGCTCTTTTCCAAAGGGAGGGGACAACAGTAGGCTGATCTCCGAGATCTTCTGGCCCAGACTTAGAAGGATCTGGACTTACTATTCTAGGGGGAATTATTATTCTTTTATTGTTATTATTATTATTATTAAGACATTATTTATTTGACAGAGAAACAAGAGCACAAGCAAGGGGAGCAGCAGGCAGAAGGAGAGGGAGAAGCAAGCTCTCTGCTGAGCAGGGAGCCCAACCTGCGGCCCCATCCCAGGACCCCAGGATCAGGACCCAGGCTGAAGATAGCCGCTTGACCCTAGGGGGAATTTATAATAACAGGATCTTATCCAAGCAAAGCAAACAGTATTCACTGCCTTTGGTGTGCAAAAGTGCTACTGAAAATGTGGCCACCACTGACAGCATTAAGCTCTCTGGGAGTGTTAAGAATGCAAATTCTTGGGGTGGGGAAGGGGGTTAAAAAAAAAAAAAAGAGAAAAAGAATGCAAATTCTTGGGCCTTTCTCCAGACCTACTAAATCAGAACTCCTGGGTGAGGCCTAGGAAACGGTGTTTTAATAATCTCTCAAGGTCATTTTTATGTATATGAGAACACACACACACACACACACACACACACACACACACACACACACACACGCTGCCTACAGCTCCCGCTGCTGCTAATGACACTTGGTTGTTTCCCCGTGGCGGCCCTCAGCAGGGCCCTGGGATTTGTTTTTCTCCACTGTGGACCTCGTTCATTTCCTGCCGCTTCCAAGAGGTTGGAAGAGGACAGAGAGCGAGAATGAAGACAGGAGGGAGGGGCAAGGGGTTAGCTAAGGCAGTGGAGCTTTCAAGAATGAAAAGGAAAATGCTCGGTGACAATGTTCCTTTGTCAGGAGTTCTCTTTATGTTGATGGAGCTGTTAAGTCATTAGCCATCCGGGCGCAGGGCTCGAGTTGACCCGGTCATTCTTTGGGGCCAGATCGCCCTCTGCTGTCTACAGGTCCATGACACTGTGGGGCTCTGGAAAACCCGAGGAAAAGAGGAAGAGTCTCTGGGGCTGGGACCGGAGAGAGGACGTGACTAAGGCCAGGAGGACACAAAGTCAGCACTTCAGGCTAGAAGAATCTTGTTACGATCTTGTTTGCAGGGAAGGAAGAAGTAGCCAATTTTGTGGGTGTTTCCAGGATCCATCCAACAAACACTGGGGTTCTGCCAAGCTCTCCAGCAGCTCCCATGATTCCCATCTCCCAGCTTGATTTGGCTCTGCGGCTGCCTTCCCCCTTCTTCCTCACCCCTACCTCACCTTGAAAAGAAAGGGTGTTTAAAATCAGAAGAATGCGAAGCAAGATGAAATTTTTGGTGTGGAGGCATCTAGGGGCTGCTAGTCAAGGCTCAAACCTTTTCTAAAATCTCATTTTCTGAATCCCTTTGTTTCCTTTGTCTCCAGGAAAGCACTATATCTTTCTGTCTTTATTCCCTTGCCAGGGAACTCTTACTCCACAGTGTGGAGTCAGCCCTTCTTTATTGCCCCACTTTATTGCTGTTGGGAATTATGGTTCATGTGGGTCACCGGTGAAGAGAGCAAAGAGTTGTTCCCAGAATCAAAGCTCAGGCACAACAGTTGCCCCTGCCAACCAAGGGGCAGTGAACCATCTCCTCCTGGTTCTCACTTTTGCCTCTTCTCAGCTCTGGCCCCTGCCCGGCTCACCCCTCACCCCTCACCCCTCCACCCTGGGACTTCCGTAGAGTGTAGGACTCCTGCTGGGGAAATACCTTCAGGGTCAGGTCTGGAAAATACTTAAACTGAGCTAAAGGGGCTGGGATGGAGTTGAGGAAGGGAAGGGATGAGAGAGTGGGAGACTGGGGAGATGAAGAGTAGGGGTGGAGCTGGAAGTGCAGGTGGGGAGGAGATAAGAGTAGTGATTAAATTTTTCAGAATGTTTTGGTGTCATGAAATATTCTAGCCTCTCTCCAGAACATCTTCATGTGCAGAATACGGCTTTCTGTGTGACGCCAAGCCCCTTAACCTTGACAGGTATTTTTAGATAAAAATTTGGTTGTTTGCTTGACTTTTGGTCTACATGGAACTAAAAATCTGGATCTTTAGATAAGCACATTTAGATAATTTTATGTACATAACCACGAATATATGCCTGTTATATATTTGTATTAAAATCAAAGCGCTTTGGGGTGCTTGGGTAGTTCAGTTGGTTAAAAAGTGTCTGAGTCTTGGGGCGCCTGGGTGGCTCAGTTGGTTGGGCGACTGCCTTCGGCTCAGGTCATGATCCCGGAGACCCGGGATCGAGCCCCACATCGGGCTCCCTGCTCGGCGGGAAGCCTGCTTCTCTCTCTCTCACTCCCCCTGCTTGTGTTCCCTCTCTGGCTGTGTTTCTCTCTGTCAAATAAATAAAATAATTAAAAAAAAAAAAAGTGTCTGAGTCTTGGGTTTGGCTCAGGTCATGATCTCTGGGTCATGAGATCAAGCCCTGCATCAGGCTCTGCACTCAGCTCAGTTGGCTTGGGATTCTCTTCCTCTGCCCCGCCCCCTGCCTAAGCTTTCTCTTTCCAAAATAAATAAAATCTTTAAAAAAATCAAATTAAATCAAAGCACCCTTACTTATAGTTATAAAATAAATAAGGCCCGGGGGGGGGTACAGTGTACAGCATAGTGAATACAGTTAATAATATATAATAACGTTGTATGATGACAGATAATAGCTAGATTTACTGAGATGATCAGTTCCCAATGTGTATAAGTGTTGAATTACTGTTGTACACATGAAATTAATATAATATTATATGTCAAATACACTTCAATTAATTTTTTTTTTTAAATCAAAGCACTGGGGTGCCTGAGTGGCTCAGTCGTGAAGTGTCTGCCTTCTGTCTGCCTTCTGCTCAGGTTGTCCTGGGATCAAGCCCCGCATCTGTCAAATAAATAAATAAATAAAATCTTTTAAAAAGTTAAAATAAATAAAAATAAAAGCACTGTTACACTGCCTTGTGATTACGATACTTGAAAGACGATTTCATCTGTCCTAACTAACCTGCTTGGTTGTGTTCACTGTGAGCCGTGTTGCATCTCTGGCACAATATTGTGCCTGAATTTGAATCAGAACTCCAAGAAGGGACATCATCATAGGTACTTTGGCTGCAGACTCAGACAGGGCAGGGGTTAAGGAGAATAATGGTATTTATTTATTTTTAAAGATTTTACTTATTTATTTGACAGAGAGACACAGTGAGAGGTGAAACACAAACAGGGGGAGTTGAGCAGGCGGCATGATGTGGGGCTAGATCCCAGAACCCTGGGATCATGTCCTGATTTGAAGGCAGACACATAACAACTGAGCCACCCAGGCGCCTGAAGAATGGTATTTAATAGAGGGTGTGACTGTGACAAGGTTTAGTGACAGATGTTAATTAGACTTACTGTGATGATCGTTTTACAATACGTACAAATATCAAATCATTATGTTGTACACCTGAAACAATATAATATTATATGTTGATTGTATCTCAATAAACAAAGAGGGTGTGAGTAGCTACATAATTTGCTGGGCTCAATGCAAAATGAAAGTGGAGGGCTTCTTGGTCAAAAATTATTAAGAATTTCAAGATGGCGACAGTAGAACGTTAAGTATGGGGCCATCGCAAACCAGCTCTGGTAGAGGGTCCCATAGGGAGGTATGGACTGACAAAATCAAGGAACAGTAATATATCTCCGCCAGTTTGAGTTTCTGTCCATTTCAGTGTCCTTCCTTCTGCCATCCTGAAGGCATCTGGCAGGCTTTTTTCCCCACTCACTTGCTGATGCTAGGTGTACTTTGGGAAAGGAAGGGAGAGCAGCAGTAGTATCGGGAAGGAGCCAGTCCCTAGATGGCATCAGGTGGCCTCAGAGCTATGGAGAAGCACCAGGGGAGGCAAATGTACTTGGGGAGGAAACCTATAAATACCATCATCACGTTGGCTTTCTTGCCCCCAAAAAACAAAGGAAAGGGGGACTCTAATGAGACTTACAATGAGAATCTGCTTCTTATATTCCAGAGAAGACAACTTGAGGTCTGTGAAGTGTGTGTATGGAAGAAAGGTGACCTGATTCTGTAGTCTTGGGCTAATAAAGTCTTGGGACACTTGGATGCATCATCCGGCATAACTGATATGACATGCTTTGTGGCTTGGGATATGAATATAGTCTTATCTTTAAATTTTCACTAATCACGTGTGCCCCTGTCTTTATTTTTAAAATTATTATTATTATTAATTTAAAGATTTTATTTATTTATTTGACAGATAGAAACACAGCTAAAGAGGGAACACAAGCAGGGGGAGTGAGAGAGGGAGAAGCAGGCTTCCCGCTGAGCAGGGAGCCAGATGTGGGACTCAATCCCGGGTCTCCGGGATCATGACCTGAGCCAAAGGCAGTCACTTAACCAACTGAGCCACCCAGGCGTCCCTATTTTTTAAGGTAATCTCTACACTCAATGTGGGGCTTGAACTTACAACCCTGAGATCAAGAGTCAGGAGCTCTACTGACTGAGCCAGCCAGGTGCAGCCTTCCTTCCTCTCCCTCGCCCCTGAATTGTCCAAGAACAAGGAGTTTCTACAGGTCTGGCCAGGTCCTTGTTTGGGAGGAGACCCAGTAGCAACTGGTAACTCAGAGAGCGCAGGAGGAGATGACGATGTGGGGTGTTCCCCCAAGTTGAGAAAGCAGCTGCCCTCAAGTTCTACTTTATTTCCTTCCCCTCCTGGGCAGAATCAGTGCTATATTTGTGCCTGAATGACCCAGCTACATCCTTCCTGATTTCTTTCTTAGAATTACAAAGCCCTGCTTAGCATTCAAATCTCACTTTTCATAAATATCAGTCACAAAACATCAAGACCTAGGCAACACACTAATGAAATTTAATATTAAAGAAGATAATAAAAGCATATTTAAAATGTTTAAAAATATTTTTTAAAATGTGTTTAGAATATGTGTTTGAAATGTTTATTTCTAAATTTCAGTAATTAAAATTGCTATACAAGACAAGAATTGATTGTTGCTGCTTCTTCCTGCTAAGGGAGGTGATGAAATGCATTTGGATAGGGAAAGAAATCTCTCGCTTGGTCTCTGATCCTCCCAGGGCCTATTGAGGAAGGAGAAAGAAAAATATTTCTAAGTGGCTCTGAGGGCTTGACTGGGGAAAAATGGCTTTCAGGTTAGCTGAGCACAGTCTGCAGAGAAAAGCTGGGGTTCAGTAGGGGGGTGAAGAGGGCAGTTGTTTTATTTAGTAAGGTGAAGGGAAACTGAGTTTCCCAGAGGTCAAAGAAAAGGGGAGCCTGAAAATTAAATAAGCAAGGAGGCTGTGGGGGAAGAGATGATGGAATTCAGTTTGTGTTGTGATTCTGTAATGTAAACCCCTTCCAGTCCTCACGTCTTTGTAGAGTCTGCCGAACACGCAGGTACCTTGGACCTACCATTAATAAAACAACATACAGTACTTGCTGTGTATCATACACTATTGTAAGAACTTTACATACACAGTGTTCTTTAATCCTCATAATAACCTTATGAAGTTGGTACTGTAATTCCTTTTTATTTTTAAGTGGTATCGTTGATATACCATGTATTAGTTTCAGGTTACAACAGTGACTTGACTTTTGTGTACATTACAGAATGCTCTCCGTCATGTGTCAGCATCTGTCACCAGACTATAGTCCCTATGCTGTATGATGATGAGTTACGTGGAGCATCTTTTCATATGTCTGTTGGCCATCTGGATGTCTTCTCTGGAGAAATATCCGTTCATATCTTCTGCCCATTTTTAGTTGGATGGTGATAATGATGATGATGATGATTATTTTGGTGTTGAGTTGTATAACTTTCTTTATTATGTTGGATATTATGTTGGATATTTGCAAATCTATTCTCCCATTTTGGTAGGTTGCCTTTTTGTTTTGTTGATGGTTTCCTTTGCTGTGCAAAAGCTTTTTATTTTAATGTAGTCCCAATAATTTATTTTTGCTTTTGTTTCCCTTGCCAAAAGAGGCATATCTAGAAAAATGTTTCTGTGACTGATGTCAAAGAGGTTACTGCTTGTGTTTTTTTCTAGGATTTTTATTTTATTTTATTTTATTTTAAGAATTTATTTATTTATTTGACAGAGAGAAACATAGCTAGAGAAGGAACACAAGCAGGGAGAGTGAGAGAGGGAGAAACAGGCTTCCCACTGAGCAGTGAGCCTGATGTAGGGCTCCATCCTGGGATTCCGGGATCATGATCTGAGCTGAAGGCAGAGGCTTTAATGACTGAGCCACACAGGTGCCCTGGAATTTTATTTTTATTTATTTATTATATATATATTTTTTTCTTCAGGAATTTTATGGTTTCAGATCTCACATTTAGGTCTTCAATCCATTTTGAGTTTATTTTTGGATATAGTGTAAGCGCAGTCCAGTCTCATTCTTCTGCATGTAGCTGATCGGTTTTCCCAACACCATTTGTTGAAGAGACTTTTTCCCATTGTATACTCTTGCCTCCTTTTTTGTAAATTAATTGACCATATAATCAGGGTTTATTTCTGGGCTCTCTATTCTGTGATATTGATCTCTGTGTCTACTTTTGTTTATCACATCTTCTTTATTCATCTGTCTATTGAAGAACACTTGGATTGCTTCCACATCTTGGCTATTATAAATAATGCTGCAATAAGCATAGGGTTACACCTATCTTTGTGCATTAGTGTTTTTGTTTTCTTCAGGTAAGTACCCAGAAGTGGGATTCCTGGATTGTATTCTATTCTTACTCTTAATATTTTGAAGAGCATTTATACCGTTTTCCACAATGGATGAACCAATTTGCATTTCTACCAACAGTGTGTGAAGGTTATTATTCCATTTTTATGGATGAAGAAACAGAGGCAGAGAGGGTAAGTAAGTTGCTTATGGTCATTCATGGTTAATATATTTTGAAATATCACTAGATATTCACAAGCTATTATTTATTTAAATTCCAATAATTCGAAAGTTTCAAAAAATTATACATCAAATACCTGATGAATAAATTTTAAGTTAACAAGTTTAAAATTAATGGAGAGATATAACAGAAAGGAATGTTGGCCAGGACTGATTTTTGTTTGTTTTCTATTTTTCTTTTGCAAACTGAAGAATCACTGAGGTCAAAATTCTGGCCACTTCAAAGTTAAAAGGGATTAGCATAGCAAGTGGAAAAGCATAGCAAGATGAAAGACAAAGAACAATGCTAAGAAGAAATTGGAGTTAGAGAGAATAAGATAATAAATAAGCTTTTTAAAAATGCCTCTCAAGAGGTCCTGGGCTGGCTCAGTTGATAGAGCATGCCACTCTTGATCTTGGGTAGTTAGTTTAAGTCCCAGGTTGGCATAGAGCCTACTTAAAATAAAAAAAAAAAAGAGAGAGAGAGAACAAAAAATTCCCCCCACCTCCCTGCCAAATGTCTGGGCGCAGAGAGTTACATTTCATAGTAGAAGAATGATTTGTGGATAAGATCATGGATCTACCAGCAATTTTCTATCTTTGAGCATAGAATTATATGTGTTTTAAGTTAAATATTCTTGAGGAGTTGTGAAATAAAAATAAAAGGTGAAAATAAAAGGGTGCCAAGAGGCTGGAAAACATCATAAATTTCATAAATAAGAGAAGGACAGATTCCAGAATCTCATACCAGGAAGGAGGATGCTGTTCACAGAAAAAGAAAAATCCCAGAATAGTGTATTAAATAGTTGTCTTGTTGACACTTAGAATAAGTTTGCATTTTCTAAGGATATTTCATGTCATATTTTATTTTATGATAAAATTACCAGATATGTAAATTAGGGAGATGTAATAGTTACATTTCCCATCTTGATTTTAGCAAGACATTTACAGAGTCTGTTGATGTTGTTATGGAGATGACGAGAAAGTGACAAGATTCTAATACAGTTTGCTGGGTTACGTGGATTAAATCACCCATGTCAACAAGAATTGATTCAGAGCTTTTGATGCCATCCTGCATGGTGGGTTTTTTTTTTTCCTTTTAAGGTTTTATTTATTTATTTGACAGAGAGAAACACAGCGAGAGAGGGAACACAAGCAAGGGGGAGTGAGAGAGGGAGAAGCAGGCTTCTCACCAAGCAGGAAGCCTGATGCAGGTCTCCATCCTGGATCCCGGAACTCCAGGATCATGACCTGAGCGGAAGGCAGCTTAATGACTGAGCCACCCAGGCGCCCCCTGCATGGTGTTTTTATCAGAGACTTAAGAAAGCATTTTTTTTTTTTTTTAAGATCTTATTTATTTATTTGAGAGAGAAAGAGAGAGAGTGCAAGAGCGTGCACTAGCCGGTTGAGGGGCAGAGGGACAATCAGACTCCCTGCTGAGCAGGGAGACCAATGAAGGGGCTCTATCCCAGGACAGCAAGATCGTAACCTGAGCTGAAGTCTGATGCTTAACTGACTGAGCCACCCAGGCAGCCCCTTAAGAAAGCATATTTATTAAATTTCTACATCTAGAAATTTGGGAGCAACATTTAATGAATTAGATAACAGAGTCAGGATTCAAAATCATCTTGTTATTTTGGAATAACTACCCCAAACCAACAAGAATATTATTGAACCCTCCAATTAACTCTAGGACTAGACTGAATAGATATGAGCTTTTGGATAATGGCTGGAAGGAAAATCCTATGAAAACCAGTGGGGTGGCGGAGCGGTCTTTATTATTTTTAGTATAACTGCTAAAACCAAACAAACCAACAAAAACCAAAAATTAAAGAACTCTTCCCTGGGTGGCCATGCCTGGAGCTCTGTAGATGGCTCGGTGTACCATTCCTTAGCAGAATCCTTAAAAAAAACTGGTGGATATTCCATGATAATAACACTGTGCAAGAAAGTTTGGTAAACATTTTCTTGTTTGTTCTTGCAACAGTCCTGTGTGATAGCTATTACTATCCTCATTCCACAAATGGGGAAACAAGGGTATAATAAGATTAAGCATTTGCCTCAAATCATACAGTTGTAATGAGGATTTGACCCCAGTCTGGCAAACTTCTTCCTTACTCTTATGTCTAGCCGCTGTGCATGTTACCTTTCAGAAGAATGACCAATTCAGTATGATCCCAAGTTAAACTGAGCCTTAGCAGAAATGGTTAAAGATTATGGGTCTGTAGTCTCACATTTTTTTTTTTTTAAGATTTTTTATTTATTTGATAGACAGAAACACAGCCAGAGAGGGAACACAAGCAGGGGGAGTGAGAGAGGGAGAAGCAGGCTTCCCGCTGAGCAGGGAGCCTGATGTGGGGCTCGATCCTGGGTCTCCAGGATCATGACCTGAGCCGAAGGCAGTCACTTAACCAACTGAGCCACCCAGGCGCCCCTTGTTGTTGGTGTTTTAACTGTTGCTCAAATTGGCCTGGATTAGATGTCTTCACAGACTTGGGCACACACATTCAGAGCTCGATCAAAACTGGAAATGGCTCAAATGTTCAGCAGTGACGAACGGATAAACAGAAGTTACGCCCATACCGTGGACTATTGCTCAGCAACAAAAAGGAATGAAATATGGGTACACACAGGATATGATGGTTCTCAAAATAATTATATTGTGTGGCAGAAGCTATACAAACAAAGAGCTCCTGTTATGCTATTTACTATTTAATTATTCACACGGACAAAAAAATCCAGACTGTTTTGAGCCCAGAAATTAATGGATCCAGAAAAAATTCTCAAAATGCTTGCAAAGAGAACAAAAAAGCCTGCTTTAAAGAGCTGCAGGGAAATGGCCTACTTACTGAGAACCGCAAGGCTGAGCTGTAAGCTCTCTCAAAGCTTTCCTCATGGTCCTCTTCCCTTGGGGTCAAAGTCTTCGGGGTTCTACAGTCACCAAGGAGTAGTGTTCTGCCTCTCTGGGATCAAATTAGAGGTCTTTAGGTTAAGAAATCTGGTTATTGTTCAGTTTGAACAACGTGTACTTAGTCCTTGGAAACTGTAAGGTCCCAGGATGGGTACTAATTGTCTTTGCTGTCAGTTATAATTATCTCTGTCACAGTTAACTCGGGCAAAGCTCTCTGCTGGAGGACTTTAGATGCAGTATCGTCTTTAATCCTGACAGCCATCTATGATGTGGAAATTATATTTAATCCTCATTTTATGGTTAAGGAAATTGAGGCCGGGAGATATTAGATATCTTCACCAAGGTAATAGAACTAATAAGGGGGAGAGCGAGGATTTTAATCTAGGCAACCTTCCTCCGGAACTAGTATACTTAACCATCGATTTTTATTGCCTTGCTCTGGATCCTGAAATGAAAAAGATAAGAGTTGGGGTGCCTGGGAGGCTCAGGCTTTAAGCAGCTGCCTTCCGCTCAGGTCACAATCCCAGCATCCTGGGATCAAGCCCCGAATCCCTGGCTCCCTGCTCAGCGGGAAGCCTGCTTCTCCCTCTCTCACTCCTCCTTGCTTGTGTTCCCTCTCTCGCTGTGTCTCTCTCTGTCAAATAAATAAATGAAAATCTTTAGAAGAAAAAAAAAGAAAAAGAGAAAGAGTTTCTGCTCTTGAAGCACCCATGATCTGGTGGGAGAGACAGCACAGGGACACCTTGACCGGAGCAGATGATAAGCACTTTAGGGAGGTACCATGAAAAGACTGAGGAAGAAGGGCCTGGTCCTGCCTGGGGGGACGTGGGGGAAGTGGCTTGAGCTGGCCCTTGAAGGATAGGTGGGAGGGATCCGCTAAGGAGAGAAGGGGGAAGGAGTACTGCAGGCAAAGAAACTGCATGTGAAAAAAGGCAACGGAAAATGAAACATGAGGGACACCCCGGGGGCTCAGTCCATCGGGCTTCTGCCTTCTGCTCAGGTCCATGATCCGGGATCCTGGGATGGAGGGTGGCGTCAGGCTCCCTGCTCAGCGGGGAGCCTGCTCCTTCTCCCTCTGCTGCTCCCCCTGGCTGTGTGTTCTCTCTGTTATATAAATAAATAACATCTTAAAAGAAAGAAAAAAAAAGAGGGGCGCCTGGGTGGCTCAGTCAGTTAAGCATCTGCCTTCAGCTCAGGCCATGATCCCGGGGTCCTGGGATCGAGCCCCACATTGGGCTCCCTGCTCGGCGGGAAGCCTGCTTCTCCCTTTCCCACTCCCCCTGCTTGCGTTCCCTCTCTCACTGTGTCTCTCTCTGTCAAATAAGTAAATAAAATCTTAAAAGCAAAACCAAAATGAAACATGAAAGCAGATGAGATTTGGAGAAGAGCAAGTAGTTTGAAATGAGATGGGGGTGCAGCGGGGGTGAGCCCAGGAAGCAGCCCCCAGAGGCCCCGCCGGAGCGGGGGTGCCAAGGAAGTGGGTGAACAGAGTCACAGGAGGAGACCTGGGGCAGTCATGCGGCTTTAGCTCACCTCATAAGTTAACAAGGAGAACCCAAGGCTTCTGTCACTGCTCTGTTGAGTGTTTATTTGCTTCTACTCGGGCTGTTGGTTCTAGAAGGGACAGGAAGAGGCCTTAGCAAGATACTTGCTGCTTTCCTCTAAATAGAAGGAAACACCAGGTCCGCCTGCTTGCAGGTGGTTATTGCTACCCACATAAAGAGTACCCGGTTGGGAGGTTTTAGTTGCAACTAACAGAAAAATAGAGTTGCATGAGGAATTTAGCTGCTCCTGAGGGTAGGGAGTCCAGAGGGTGCTAGTTTTAGGGGAGGCTGGATCTAGCAGCAAAAACAATGCTTTAAAAAAAAAAAAACGAAACAAAACCAAAACCAAAACCAAAACCAAGCAATGCCTTTCCTTCCTCTCTGGTGTCTTCTTCCTAAAGCTGACTCCCTTTGGGGTCCCAAGAGGGCTAACCCCAGCTCTCATTCATGCTCCGCAGGCAAGACAGCATCTTTTTTTTTTTTTTTCCCACTCAGGTGTCAAAGCTTCTGAGGCCTTGCTGAGTGGCCTTGATTTGCACATGACCTCATTCATTGTTGTCAGGGGCCCGTGCAAACTTCATAGTCCTGGCAGCCTCCGTTTTTCTTTTTCTTTCCTTTTTTTTTTTTTTTTTAAAGATTTTATATGTTTGTTTGTTTATTTATTTATTTGACAGAGAGAGACAATGAGAGAGAGAGAGAGCACAAGCTGGGGGAGCAGCAGAGGGAGGGGAGAAGCAGGCTCCCCACTGAGCAGGGAGCCCGAAGCGGGGCTCCATCCCAGGACCTTGGGATCATGACCCAAGCCAAAGGCAGACACCTAACGACTGAGGCACCCAGGCACCCCTAAATAAATAAATCTCAAAAAAAGAATAAGTAAGAATATAAGCAAACATATAATACAAATTAGTAGTAACTCACACTAATTAAGACATGTTCCATGCCCATGGAAAGGTGTTTTGCATGAATTACCTCATTTCACCCACTCAACCATCTTATGAGATAGAGAATGATATCTTTCTTTTCTTTTTAAAGATTTTATTTATTTGACAGAGAGAAACACAGCCAGAGAGGGAACACAAGCAGGGGGAGTGAGAGAGGGAGAAGCAGGCTTCCCGCTGAGCAGGGAGCCCGATGTGGGACTCGATCCCGGCTCTCCGGGATCATGACCTGAGCCGAAGGCAGTCGCTTAACCAACTGAGCCACCTAGGCGCCCCGAGAATAATATCTCATTTTGATAGATGAAAAAACTGAGGCCCAGGGAACGTAGCTCAGTTGTCTGAAGTCATGCATCTAGAATGTGGTTAAAATAGGACCTGAGGGGTGCCTGGGTGGCTCAGTTGGTTTAATGACTGCCTGTGGCTCACGTCATGATCCTGGAGTCCCAGGATCAAATCTTGCATCAGGCTCCTTGCTCAGTGGAGAGTCTGCTTCTCCCTCTGACCCTCCCCTCTCTCATGCTTCTCTCTTGTTCTCTCTCTCAAATAAAGTCTTAAAAAAACAAAATAGGACTTGAGCTTCAAAATTCCACATACTTAACCTGTCATATATTGCTGCAGAACCGTGACTATGAGAGACCTCATTTACTGTTCATGGCCCAGCCCTTTTTAGTCCCAGCACACTCTTATCAGGGCCTGCCAGTGACATTTAGGCGGCATTCTTAGTGTCTGTTGCACCATCTATGACATTTTATTTATACTGTATTACACATTATACAGAGATTACACCTAGTATATATGTGTAGGTATAAAACGGGGCGTGATCTAGATATGTGTTCTGAAACTATGCATTGTGCATTTAGCGTTTATATCTAGACACACCCACACCTTTATTTTATAGACATATAAAAGTTGTGAATGTCGTATTAAGGGAGAGAACACAGACTAGCACTGTGACCTTAGGCAATCACCAAATTTCTTAATTCCATTTTATCATCTCTAAAATGGGGAAATACTGCTGCATGATTATCTGAGGATCAAGTGAGATCCCAAACCTAGCAAGGAGTCTTGGGCATACATTCTTTGCCAGCTAATGAGCTATAAATACATATGATGTGTCGGCATCCCTTTTTACATAGTAGTGTTTCATCTCTGTGTGTCCCAGTTGATGAGCCATAAGTCCCCCCTCCTTTTGCTTTTTTTTAAAGATTTTATTTATTTATTTGAGAGGGAGAGAACAGGAGCAAGGAGAGGGGTAGAAGGAGATGAAGACTTCCTGCTGAGCAGGGAGCCTGATGCAGGGCTTCATCCCAGACCCCAGGATCATGACCTGAGCTGGAGGCAGAACCGACCGAGCCACCCAGGAGCCCTTCCCCTTGCTTTCTCATCTACTGACAAACCTTTGGATTCTGTGTAATAAACATGGGTCACAGGTTGCAAATTTAATAGAAAGCAGGGAAAAGCACAAGGAAAGGGAAAGAGTGGGAGAGACATTTTTACAAGTTTTGCGGTTTACACAGTGGCATCTTGTTTTACTCCGAAACAAGTCACCTTTGGCTTGGATGGGAGGAAAAGGGCCCTTTGGCACATTGTTGATGGGACGTAAATTGCTATAACATTTTAGAGAGCTAATTATTACATTGAAGATCAATATAACAATCCCACTTTGTAATACATAATAAAAAATTTAAAAATGTAAGCTCATCTTTATACGAAGGTTTAGCAGGAAAAGGCATGAAAAGATCGAGCCACCAGGGATAGCCACTGCTAACTGGGAGTGTCTGGGAGGGGAATTTCAGTTTTTACTTTATATTCTTCTGTGTGATTAGAACTTGCTTACAAGTATTTATTTACTTGTTTATGTATGCAAGAAAAACAAGAAACAAGAGAAGTCTAGAGCAGAGGATAGCTAGATCTGAGCACATTAGCTGTGCTTCTGGCTGCTCGCAGCAAGGCAGGCCCGCAGGCCCAGAGGGGCGCTGACCCCGGCTTGGCAGGCCCTCCTCGTGCTGTGCTGATTGCAGTCCCTTACCAGCTGCTTAAACAGCAGGTTCCCCATGGCTGGTCAGCTGGAACAGCTCCACGGGGACACACTGGAGGACACAGCTGCCAGTGCGGCTCGCCTCGTTGGCCGCATGGGCAGAAAAAATATTTAGGTCTTAAAATGTTAAGGAGAATGTTACGCTATTAATTACCCCCCCCCCAAGCCTCTGCCTGGAAGGGCAGTGAGGTGGCATTAGGTTGCCCAGGAGGGGACCTCGCCCATCCATGCTTTACAAGCCTCCAGTCCCCGGTCCTGACCACTCGCACTTGCTAAGGGCTTCGGTTCCACAGGCTAACTCTCATGGTGATCCTGATGCCCTCTGTGCAGCTAGAACCTCCTGTGTAGCCAAATAAACCTTCCAACCCTTCCTGCAGCTCACCTTCTCTTATGTAGCATGCCATGCTCCGGGCAGAGAGAGATGAAGGGAGGCAGGGAAATAGGGAGAATTTTTGGTAGACGGATAACAAATCCCTGCTCTGACACTTCCTGGCTGTGTGGCCATGGGCAAATTACTTCACCTCTCTGAGCCCAAGTTTCCTTATCTTTGAAATGGGAAAATAAACCTACCTGCCTTATAGGGTTAGAGGTGCTGCTGCCCATAAAGGGTCTAGGACTATCTGCCTGAGAAGGAGAATGCTCAGTAAGAATTATGTGTGTGTGTGTGTTATCTCATTATCTTTCACTTCCCACAATGACAGTGGTTCAGAGTTTGGGCTCTGTTACTTATTACATGTGTGACTTTGGACAAACCTTGTTGGGCTTCAGTTTCATCATAGGCCAGATGAATAGAAGGATTCCCCTCTCATATGGCTCTCCTAAAGATGAACTCGGGTCATGCACGTAGAACAGTAAAGTGCTTGGGCGCCTGGGTGGCTCAGTGGGTTAAAGCCTCTGCCTTCAGCTCAGGTCATGATCTCAGGGTCCTGGGATAGAGACCCCACATTGGGCTCTCTGCTCAGCAGGGAGCCTGCTTCCTCCTCTCTCTCCGCCTGCCTATCTGCCTACTTGTGATCTCTCTCTGTCAAATAAATAAATAAAAATCTTAAAAAAAAAAAAAAAGAACAGTAAAGTGCTTGAACACAGGCATCCAGGAAATGGGAGCAGTTACAATTTGCTGATGAAAAATTAGCATGCTTCCTGTAAAACATGGGAGCTTTGCAAAACCAATTCTAAATCCCTGCCTGCCCATCCCCCAAATCTCAGGAATGAGCTGCCTGTTCCAATCTGAAATCTACTCCTGAACTGCGCTGTGTAATGTTCCTGTCTTCGTCCCCTTCTTTCTCGCTCCTCTCTTTCTCTCCCTGCCGAGGCCTCTCATTAGTCCAATTAATAAATTGTTGCTGTCACTTCACTTCAGTCCGAGGACCAGGGTCCCTGTGGTGCGCTGTGATGTTGGGGAAGTGAGGCGTTGGGGAGTTGCAGGGGGCACCCTCATTTCCACAGGGGAGTGGAACAAGGAAGGGTTGGCAGCAGGTGGACTTCCCTGGGACCCTGTCTCTTGGGACATCAACTGGATGATCAATGAGAACTTCGTTATACAGAATGGAGTCTGGTTGTTTGGCAGAATACCAGGGTCCCATTTAGGGACTGCAAGGTTCTGGCCTGGAGATAATGATCAGCCCCAGGCCTCTGGCTTCCCTCTGTGCACCAGCTTTCAGGTCCCCCTTGAACATACACACGCACACGCACACGCACACGCACACGCGCACGCGCACGCGCACGCGCGCGCGCGCACGCACACGCACACGCACACGCACACGCACACGCACATCCATGCAGGCAGGCACACAAGTTCCCTGGGCTGTTAGTCAGCTAAAGACTTTGTGGGTGCATTCCAGGCCTGGAAGGCTGGTGAGCAGGATGAGGTTGGAGGGCCCAGAAACGCACAACTGCTCCTGCTGATTGCTGAGAATAATCAAACCCTGAGGTTCCCAAGGGCCCATTAAACCATTGCAAGTGTCTTACCCACAGGGAGAGCAGGTTCTCCCCCACTCCCAACCTGGGGAGGATAAAGGAGCAAGCCTGGGGAGTGGCCCCGTCCGCTGAAAGCAAGACAATGGGACTAAGGACTAAGGGGCTAGCTCAGAGCCTCCTGCAGCCCAGGACGGGTTGGTTGGTTGCTTACACAATGGAGTCAGCATTTCAACCGCCTCCTCCCCGCAGCGTGGGGTAGAAACCTGGAGTTTCTGCTGAGGACAGTGGAGGGGGGAGGGGAAGGGGTATGGTTTGATGGGAAGTTATTTCCCCAACCAGTTACACCATAGGGGCCTGTCTAACTCACTGTGCTGACACCTGGCCGCCAGCTGCTGCGTTGTCAGCTCTTCTCTTTGCCCCCTAGAATTATGAGCTTCCACTCTGGCCTCGGCCCAAGACGAAGGTAAAGAGCGCCACACTTTCTCTCACTGCTTCGTCTAATTCCCCACAACCGCAGAAGCCATGGGCTTCTCATCACAGACTTCCCTGTAGGTCTCCTGTGGTTTTCAAAGTGTGGCTTGTGGGCCAGCTGCATCATCGTTGCCCGGGGAACTCATTCGAAGTGCAGATTCTCCACTTTTACTCCAGATCTATAGAATCTGAAACTCAGGGAACCAGCCCAATAGTCTGTGTATTTAACAAGCTCTCCGAGTGGCTCTGACACTTGCTGAAATTTAAGGACTGTTGTTGTATGTTTGAGGATAAGTTGAAAAAAATAACTACAATAGAGGGAAGGGGACTAATAAATAGGACCGTTTCAAAGCCTCTAGGAATATACAAAGGGTCCTTCATGGAGCTTTGCTTCCCTCCCTAAAGACCCACATGCAGAGGTTGATTTCTGTCCCTATAAAAACAATATAAAGCATGTGCTCTCTCTCTCTCTCTCTCTCTCTCTCTCTCTCTCTCTCTCTCTCTCACACACACACACACACACATTCCCCAACTTCTGTCCACAGAGCCCACAACATTCTCAAGAAATTCATATTTGGTGTTTATCATTCACATGCTTTTACTACATATTCACTACATAGTATTTTTTGCATAGTTTAAACTTGAAATATTTTGGACACACTGGACACGTCTGTAGGATGTTTGCTTTTTTCCATTTGCCATTAAGTTTTGAGATTTATTTTTGGCGCTGCTACATCTATCTATTTTCTTGACTTTCAGGTTGATTCCAATTTTCAGTTATTATAAATAATGCTGCAATTAACACTCATGTATATCAACGAATAAGAGTTTCTCTAGGATATAGAACTAGGAATGGAATTACTCTATTATAGTAAGATGTATCCTCAACTTTACTAGATCTTTTGAAGTTGTTCTTCAAAGTGGCTCTATTAATTTAAATTGCTACAAAAACAGGGCACAAGAGTTCCTGTGGCTTATGGTCAACATTTGGTATTGTTAGACTTTATTATTTGTTTGTTTGTTTATTTATTTATTTATTTTATTTTAAAAGATTTTATTTATTTATTTGACAGAGAGAAACACAGCCAGAGAGGGAACACAAGCAGGGGGAGTGAGAGAGGGAGAAGCAGGCTTCCGGCCGAGCAGGGAGCCCGATGTGGGACTTGATCCCGGGTCTCCGGGATCATGACCTGAGCCGAAGGCAGTTGCTTAATCAACTGAGCCACCCAGGTGCCCCGGTATTGTTAGACTTTAATTAAATTGTTAAATTTGTCAATTTTGGGATGTGAATGGTATTTTCGGGGGGCATAGTTTTAATTTACATTTGTCTGATTACTATTAAAATTGAACATTTTTTACAATTTTTACTTGGCCATTTGGTTTCTTCTGTGATTTCATGTTTATTTCCTTTGTGTTTCTATTGGTTATCTTTTCTCCACTGATCTGAGGCATGTTTCATTTTTAATTTTTATTAATTTATTTTTAAAAAAGATTTTATGTATTTATTTGGCAGAGAGAGAGATCACAAGTAGGCAGAGAGGCAGGCAGAGAGAGAGGAGGAAGCAGGTTCCCTGCTAAGCAGAGAGTCTGATGCGGGCCTTGATCCCAGGACCCTGAGATCATGACCTGAGCCGAAGGCAGAGGCTTAAACGACTGAGCCATCCAGGCGCCCTATATATTTTTCATTTTATAATGTAGGCAGATTTATCAACATTTTTCCATCTAATTGGTGCTCTTTGAGTCATCGTTACAAAATATTTCTGTGTCCGTGAAGACTGAGATGCTATGACGAAGAGACCCCAAAATGTGTGTTAAAGAATAGGGACATTTATTATCTCACAAAACAGTCCCAGGATGAGTAGTCCTGCTTGCTGAGGTGGCTTTGCTGTATGTGGACATTTGGGGAGCCAGGTTCACGCCGTCCCGTGAGTTTGCCATCCCCTTGGGCATATCACCATGTTGTGTAGCCACAGCTGGATTGCTGCCACATTCCAATCCAACCAGCAGGAAAGAAAAGGAGAGCATGGAGGAAGTGTATCTAATGTCAAGTTCCAGAGATACAAGTGGCAGTCAGCATTTCTGCTTACATCCCATTGTAAGAAATTAATTTCAGGAGTGCCTGGGTGGCTCTGTCATTAAGCGTCAGCCTTTGGCTCATGTCATGATATCAGGGTCCTGGGATCGAGCCTCGTATCCGGCTCCCTGCTCAGCGGAAAGCCTGTTTCTCCTTCTCCCACTCTCTCTGTTCGTGTTCCCTCTCTCGCTGTGTCTCCCTCTGTCAAATAAATAAAATCTTAAAAAAAAAAGAAATTAATTTCATTACTGACCTATCTGCAGGGGAAGCAGGAGAACATGCCCAGCTACAATGTGGGACATTATGGAAGAATGGGAGAATAGATTTGGTGGGCAAAGAGTAGTTTCTCTCTACCTTCTCTACCCCAAGATCTTTATTCTATTAGAGTTTTATTTTCATTATAATGTGAGTTGGGGGTCCCTTTTATTTTATTTCTTACATTCCAGTATATTTGTTGATTTGTGATGTGACCTGCATCGTTTCCCTGTGAGCATGACTTGATTTCTGGGCTCTCTATGCTGTCCTTTTTCTTAAAAATGTTTAATTTTATTTACCTTATTTATTTACCTTACCTTATTTATCTAATGTCAAGTTCCAGAGATACAAGTGGCAGTCAGCATTTCTGCTTACATCCCATTGTAATTGTTTAATTTTATTTACCTTATTTATTTAAAGTATTTTACATTTTTATTTAGAGAATGTGTGAGAAGGGGAGGGGTAGAAGTGGAGAAGGAGAGAGCATCTCAAGCAGACTCCACATGGGGCATGGAGCCCAATGTGGGGCTTGATCTCATGACCCTGAGATCATGACCTGAGCCAAAATTAAGAGTTGGGCACTTAACTGGTTGAGCCACCCAGGTGCCCCTCTGTGTTGTGTTCTTGTTATTTGTCCCTATGTCTCTTCCCAGTTTCTTTTTTTAAAAAATATTTTATTTATTTATTTGACAGAGAGAGAGAGAGAGAGATCACAAGTAGGCAGAGAGGCAGGCAGAGAGAGAGGAGGAAGCAGGCTCCCCGCTGAGCAGAGAGCCCCATGTAGGACCCTGGGATCATGACCTGAGCCGAAGGCAGATGCCCAACGACTGAGCCACTTAGGCACCCCCTTGATTATTATTATTATTATTATTATTATTTTAAAAATATTTTATTTTTTTAACAGAGAGATCACAAGTAGGCAGAGAGGCAGGCAGAGAGGAGGAAGCAAGCTCCCTGCTATGCAGCGAGCCCAATGTGGGCCTCGATCCCAGGACCCTGAGATCATGACCTGAGCCGAAGGCAGAGGCTTAACCCTCTGAGCCACCCAGGTGCCCCAATTATTTTTTTTTATAAAAATAATCTTGGTTTTTCTTGGCCCTCTTTTCTTTATGATTTTAGAATTAACTTGTGAAGTTTCATAAGATTCTTTTTTGGAATCGTGCTGCACCTCTGGATTCATTCTGGCAGATCTGCCAGTTTTAATCTTTCTCTTATAAGATATGACTTATAGAAAAGTGTAAAAAAAAGTAGAAATCTACATTTTGGCTGTAAAGCAAAACCCATGTAAACCACTGTCCAGGTCAGGAAACAATACTACAGGGGCACCTGGGGGGCTCAGTCGTCAAGTGTCTGCCTTTGGCTCAGGTTATGATCCCAGAGTCTTAGGGGATTGCCACAGCTCTCTGCTTGGCAGGAAGCCTGCTTCTCCCTCTCTTACTCCTCCTGCTTGTGTTCCCTCTCTAGCTGTGTTTCTCTCTGTCAAATAAATAAATAAAATCTTTACAAAAGAAAAAAAGAAAAAAAAGAAAAAATATCACGAACTCCAGAAGTTCCCCATGTGTTCCATGTTAGTCGCAGTCGTCCTCTTCCTGCATAGAGGTCACCACTCTTGGTTTTTATAGGCATAATTGCCTTGCTTTTCTTTATAGTCTTACTGTCTGTGTCTGTATCTCTAAATAAATATTTCTTTGTTTTTATGTCATTTTATATGAAGAAATAATATAGTATGCACTCTTGTAATTCTGATTTTTGGCTCAAAATTATGTTTGGATTTTTTCTAGTTTTGGGGAATTATACCAAGGTTGCTATCCACATTTTGGTACATGCATCCAGTACAAAAGCACACCTGTCTCTAAGCTATATATTAAAAGTGGAATTACTGCATTGTGATATATGTACATTTTCCCATGCTGTTTTCCAAAGTGGTTACGCTAATTCCCATCCCCATTGGCTTTGATGAGACCCATCATTGTTCCATTTTCTTACCAACACTTGGGATTGTCAAGTTTTGTAATTTTTATCCATCTGATATGTGTAGTGGTATTTCAATGTGGCTTTAATATTCCACATCCCTGATACACGAGATTAAATAATGTCTCATTGTCTCGTGTGCTTTTCTGGCTATTTGTATTTTATTTTTCGTTTGAGATGTATCTTAAAAATTTTATGTCCTTTTTTCTTTTAGATTGTTTGCCTTTATGCCATTGACTTGCAGGAAATCTTTGCAAATTTGGGAAACTTTGTTGGTTATATATGTTGTAATATCTTCTACTGGTGCCTTTTGTGAATGAAAGTTTATTTTGATATCTACATATTTATCATTCTTTTCTTTTTTTATGATGAATATGATGAATGATCTTTTCCTGTTTTAAGACATCCTTTTCTACTCCAAAATGAAAAAGATAGTCTTTACTATTCTCTTCTAAAAGTTTTATGGTTTTACTTTACATTTTTAGGTTGAACTGATAGTTTGTATGTGGTGTGAAAAAGGATACAGTTTCATTTTTTCCTTGTGTAATTATTTAATGATCTCAGCCCCACTTATTGAAAAGTCTGTCCTTCCTCCAATGATCTAAAGTTCTACTTGGGTCATAAATCAAATGTCCAACTAAGACTCTGATATTTACCAAAAGTTTATTTAATTTTTCCTGTGGCAATACTACACTTTTTAATCACTATAGCTTTAGCATCTATCTTTTTTCTTTTTTTAAAATTTTTAAATTTATTTGACAGAGAGAAACACAGCTAGAGAGGGAACACAATCCAGGGGAGTGAGAGAGGGAGAAGCAGGCTTCCTGCTGAGCAGGGAGCCCGATGTGGGACTCGATCCTGGGTCTCCAGGATCATGACCTGAGCTGAAGGCAGTTGCTTAACCAACTGAGCCACTCAGGCGCCCTCTCTTTTTCTTTAAGTTTTCTCATATTTGCTTAGTAATCTCTGCATCCAACATGGGGCTTGAACTCAGAACCCCGAGAGCACAAGTCACACGCTCTTCCAACTGAGCCAGCTAGACACTTGCTTAACATCTATCTTGATATTTGGTAAGGCAAGTTCATCTATATATATATTTTTTAATTTAGTTATTCATTTGAGAGAGAGAGAGAGAAAGGCAGGGAGAGCACAAGCAGGGGAGAGGCAGAGCGAGAGGGAGAAGCAGACTCCCTGCGGAGCTGGGAGCCCAACATGGAACTGGATCCCAGGACCTGGAAATCATCATCTGAGCTGAAGGCAGATGCTTACCCATCTGAGCCACCCAGGTGCCCCATCTAGTTTTTGCTGTTATTTTCCCCTCTGCAATACCATGTGCATTTGAGATTTTTACTAGGACTGCAGTACGTCTATGAATCAATCTGGGAGAATTGACGTCTTTATGATGATGACTTTTCCAAACTAAAAGCAGAGTAGAACTCTCTATATACTTAGACCTTTGAAGAAATACTTTTCAGTAAATTTTTTTAAAGATTTTATTTATTTGACACAGCCAGAGAGGGAACACAAGCAGGGGGAGTGAGAGAGGGAGAAGCAGGCTTCCCGCTGAGCAGGGAGCCTGATGTGGGACTCGATCCCGGGTCTCCGGGATCATGACCTGAGCCGAAGGCAGTCGCTTAACCAACTGAGCCACCCAGGTGCCCCACTTTTCAGTAGTTTTTAAAAAATATTTATTTATTTGACAGAGAGAGAGAGACAGTGGGAGAGCAGTAGGGGGAGAGGGAGAAGCAGGCTACCCACTGAGCAGAGAGCCCGAGAGTGGGAGGTGGAGGGCAAGCCCAGGGCACAGGATCACGATCTGACCAGAAAGCAGAACCTTAACTTACTGAGCCACTCAGGGACCCTGAGATGACTTTTTTCTTTTTTTAAAGATTATTTATTTATTTATTTATTTATTTATTTATTTATTAACAGAGAGAGAGAGAGAGAGATATCACAAATAGGCAAAGAGGCAGGCAGAGAAAGAGGCTGGAAGGAGGCTCCCTGCTGAGCAGAGAGCCTGATGTGGGGCTTGATCCCAGGACCGTGGCATCATGACCTGAGTGAAGGCAGAGGCTTAACCCTCTGAGCCACCCAGGTGCCCCAAGATCAAGAGTGACATGGTCTACTGACGAGCCAGCCAGGTGCCTCTCTTGTATTTGTAGAGTTAATATTAGGTCTGAAGTTTGCTACAGGTTTTGGCAAATATCCTTTATCACCTTAAAGAAGTTCATTGTGTTCCAAGTTGGTGAAAAGTTTTTTGCAATGAATATATCAGGAATATTATGTTAAACACACATATATGATATATTACATATATAATATTTACATGTATCTTATGGTATATGGGGCCTATATTATATATCATAGAGTATATATGTATGTTAAAGAAAAACCTTACAACTATTTTCGTATATGAAAAATATATAGTATATTTATATGATATATGTAATATATAGGATATATAACACGAATATACACACATATTATATCTGATAATGAAGTAAATTACTGGTATTATCTGATAATGTGGTGAATTGTGGATAACGTAGTGAATGGCTGGCACTCTCTGATTTACCTATTAAGGAGTACATTCATGCTGTTTGCTGTGTGGATGGTTTTGAGGGAAACGAGATTAGAAAAACAAGTTCAGTTAGGAGGCTACTGAAGTGGTGTAGGGGAGAGATGATGATGTCTTGAGTTGGTGTATTGGTAACAGAGATAGAAGCAGTCTGTTTTAAGGTATATTTTGGATTTGCTGATGGACTGGATGTGGGGAAACAGTTGGGAGCAGATGGAGAATAAAGGGAAAAAAAAAAGACTTGAAGATGAGTCCTAGATTTTTGGTTTTATTTTTTTTGTAAAAAAATTGTGGTTAAATATATATAACATAAAATTTACCCTTTCAACCATTTCTAAGTTACAGTTCAGTGTCATTAAGTACATTTATGTTGTTTTGCAACTATCAATGCTATCCATCTTCCTCCCAACTGAAACTTAGTATCCATTAAATAATAACTCCCTGTCTTCTCCGCCCCCAACCTCTGTCAACCACCATTCTATTTTCTGTCCCTATGAATTTGACCACTTTAGATACCTCATATAAATTTGAATTAACAATATTTGTCTCTTTGTGACTGGTTTATTTCACTTAGTATAATGTCATCAAGTTTCATGCACATTGTAGTATATGTCAGAATCCCCTTCCTTTTCAAGGGTAAATAATACTCCACTGAGTGTATATATCTGTTGATGGACATTTGGTTTGCTTCCACCTTTTGGCTGACTGTGCATAATGCTATGAACAAGGGTATGTAACTATCTCGTCAAGTCCTTGCCTTTAATGCTTTTGGGTATATACCCATAGTGGAATTGCTGAGTGATAGGATAATTCCTTGTTTACATTTTTGAGGAAATGCCATACCATTTTCCACAGTACTCACACCATTTTACATCGCCACCAGCAAAGTAAGAGTTGCAATTTCATGTCGTTGCAATACCCTGTAGTTTTTTGTTTTGTGGTTTTTTTGTGTTTTGTTTTTTTTTTAATAATGGCCATTCTGATGGGTGTAAAGTGCTATCTCTCTGGTTTTGATTTGCATTTCCTTAATGATGAAAGATGTTGAGCATTTTTCATGTGCTTATTGACCATTGTATATCTTCTTTAGAAAAATGTCTAAGTCCTTTGCCCATTCTTCATTTTTTAAATTACTGAGTTGTAGGAGCTCTTTTTTTAATTTTAAGATTATTTATTTATTTATTTGAGAGAGTATGTGTGTTTGGCAGGGGAGCAGGAGAGGGGGAGAGAGAGACAGGGGAGAAGATTCTCAAGCTGACTCCAAACCAAGTGAAGAGCCTGATGTGAGGCTCAATTCCACAACCCTGAGATCATGACCTGAGCCAAAACCAAGAGTCTGATGCCCACAACTGAGCCACCTAGGTGACCCAAGTTGTAGGACTTCTTTATGCCTTTATAAGATAGATGATTTACAAATATTTTCTCCCATTTCATGGGTTGTCTTTTCACTCTCTTGATAGATCCTTTCCTGCACAAAAGTTTTTAATTTTGATGAAGTCTAGTTTTTTTTTTTTTTTTCTGGCTTTAGATCTTGCTTCAGTGAGTAGTAGTTATTATTATTATTATTATTATTATTATTACTATTATTATTTCTTCTTTGCTTTAGTGAGAAAAAGAGATAGAGGAAGAGAGGGAAGGTGACAAAACATATTTTTTTTTTTTTTTTTTTAAGATTTTATTTATTTGACAGAGAGAGATCACAAGTAAGTAGAGAGGCAGGCAGAGAGGGAGGAGGAAGCAGTCTCCCTGAACAGAGATCCTGATGAGGGCCTTGATCCCTGGACCCTGAGATCATGACCTGAGCCAAAGGCAGAGGCTTAACCCACTGAGCCACCCAGGCACCTGATAAAACACCTTCTAAAGACATTTGTGCTTATTCAGTAAGAGGCAGTGAAGTTTTTTGTTTTTTTTTTAAAATTAAGATTTTATTTTATTTTTTTGAAGATTAATTAATTTATTTTAGAGAGAGAGAGAAAGAGCATGAGTGGGAGGGGCAGAGGGAGAGGGAGAGAATTTCAAGCACACTCTGCACTGAGCTTAGAGTGCCATGCTGGGCTTGATCTCACAACCCTGATATCATGACTTGTGCTGAAACCAAGAGTTGGACCATTAACTGACTGTGCCACCCAGGCTCCCCATTAAGTTTTTTATTTTAATTCAGTATAGTTAACATATGTTAATATTAGTGTAATATTAGTGTAATATGAATTTCAGGTGTACAATATGATGATTCAACACTTCCATGAAACACCCAGCGCTCATTGTGAGTGTACTCCTTAATCCCCAACACCTGTGTCCCTAATCCTCTACCCCGCTCCCCTCTGGTAATCATCAGTTTCTTCTCTATAGTTAAGAGTCTGTTTCTTGGCTCGTCTCTTTTTCCTTTGCTCATTTGATTTGTTTCTTAAATTCCACATATAAGGGAAATCATATGGTATTTGTCTTTCTCTGACTGACTTACTTCATTTATCATCATACTCTTTAGCTCCATCCATGTTGCAAATGGCAAGATTTTTTTTCAGGTTGAATAATATTCCATTAAAATAAATAAACACACGGGCGTGTGGGCAGCCCCCGAATGTGAGCGTCCCCGTGCGTGTGGGCGCCCCCGTGCGTGTGGGCAGCCCCCCTGCGTGTGGGCAGCCCCTGAGTGTGTGGGCAGCCCCCGAGCGTGTGGGCTCCCCCCGGGCGTGTGGGTCCCCCCGTGCGTGTGGGCTCCCCCCAGCGTGTGGGCGCCCCCGAGCGTGTGGGCGTCCCCGAGCGTGTGAAGATGTGGTCCATATATACAATGGAATACTACGCCTACATCGAAAAGGACAAATATCCAATTTTTGTAGCAACATGGACTGGACTGGAGGAGATTATGCTGAGTGAAATAAGCCAGGAAGAGAGGGTCAA
>PITA01007529.1:77402-91020 GCA_004023965.1 Spilogale gracilis | reverse complement strand
GCAGGAATTGCAGAGTCTCCCCAGCCCATACCCCTGGGGAACATTCTCTCTCTGGCCTCAGACCCAGACCCTGAGCCTGCGCTCAAAGGCGCCCTGAAAGAGTATGCCAGGCCCTAAGGAGCCTACTTTCTCCCAGGGCCCAGAGCTGGGGGCCTCTGGCTAAGGCTGAGGGAGTGAGAGGCAGGCCTGTTTCCACCCTGCAGCCACCCGACCCCTGCAATCCTCGCCAAATAACTCAGCCTGAGGCTGCAGGTCTCCCTCTGATGAGCAGTCAGGGTGAGGGCTGGAAGGCAGTGCCTGCAGAACATCCCAGATCCTCACAGCCTGCACAGTCAGTCCCAAGCAGAGACCCCCGGGGAAGAGACAAGGTTGCACCAGGCCCTGGGTGAGGCTCAGGGCCTGGAGAGTAGGGCGGTGCTTCTCCACAGGGTTGCAGTCCTGCCCAGCCCTGCTCCTATCAGGTCAGCAGGTGAGGGGCAGAGGGCAGCCTGGGGTCCAACTGTGGCCAGAGGAACAGGTCAGGGTCGCACCCTCCCACCCTAGCTATGCTCTATTTGCTCAAGACTCTGAGGTCTCAGGGCCAGTTAACAATTGTTCAGCAAAATCCTTCAACAAACTTCACTGAAGTAGCAGGACTCCAGAAGAGGATTCTTGGGATGGGTGAGGAGACCATCCATGCCTATACCCACGGAGGCCCCAGTGAGCTGAGCTCAGCTACCACTGTAGAGCCTCAAAGGCAGTAGGCTTCCTGGCCTGGAGACCCCGGGCTAGCAGCGAGCACCTGGCCTGCAGGCAAGACCAGGTGCCTGCTGCTCTGGGAAGCCACACCAGAGGCCCCAGATCGCTGCAAACCTGCCCTGAAGGGGGCAGAAGCCAAGCCCCTAGCTGCCAAGGCGGGAGGCTGGCTGATTTGGCACGACTGGCGCAAAACAAGAGGACAGAACCCTACAGAAGAGGCTGTGGGGCCTGGCGGGGCTCTTGGGGTCTCCTGCTGCACTCGCCAGAGGCCTGGAGCCAACAGAAACGTTTCGTCTGATTAGAAGCCATCAGTTCTCTTCCAATCCCGGAAAATTGACTGCGGTGCAGAGGGGGAGGCATGAGAAGCAGCCTTGGAGGACAGGGTCCAAGCTAATTAGGAGGCAGCATCCGGGGGCCCATTAGAACGCAGACTGCTGTCACTCAGCCGGGCTCAGGTCCCAGGAGAAGAGGCCGAGGAAGGAGGGGCTGGAGGCCCCTCCACGAGGACACTGCTGGGAGCTGCCGGAACCGGCCCTGGGCTCTGTCCCCGCCCTGGCGCTGGCTCGGAGGCGCCCGCTCCAAGCAATCCTGTTCAGGGAACATTCTCTCATCCTGGGCCGTTCTCGGCGGGGTCTGGGGACTTCGAGGCGGCCCAGACAGGAGTTGATTCTGAGCAAAACAAGTCATTTGGGGCTTGAGGTGGGCAAGAGCCACACGGGACTTGGAGGCCAGATGCGTTTCTTTTGTGCGGCCGAGGGAGAAGTCGGTGTGTCAACGGGGAAGGAGGGAGCGGCACGGGGAGGCCGCGGGGGGGGGGGCGCGGAGGGGGCGGGGAGGCGGCGGGAAGGTGGCTGCGGAGGGGGAGGGCACGGGCAAGGGAGGGCGGGAGGCTCGCGGCTGGATTCCGCCCGCGCTCCCTCGCTCGCTGGCTCCCTCCCTCCCCAGCCCCCTCCCACCCAGGCCCACCCCACCCACCACCCCTGGCGCAGGGACTGCTGGAACCTGGTGGTGCGCGCTGTCGCTTTAAGACAGTCTCTGCCGGCGCTGTCCGGAGCCTTAGAAACCGGCCCCGGATCGGGAGCCAGAGCCGGGGCCGGGCGGGCGGCAGAGGCCCGAGCGGCGGTAGCGCAGCGCGGAGCGCGAAGCCGGGCATCCGGTCGCGAGAAACCGCTGCCGCTGCCGCCCGCCTGGCCCCGCAGCCCCGGGCGGTCCATGGGGCGGGCGCGGCGTCGTTGCGGGCGCGGACAGCCCTGGGGGGCAGCCGCTTAGGCGCTGTGCTCTTGTCCCCGCAGGTTGCAGCCAGGGCGGCCGGGCGCGCCCAGCCCCGGCCCCTGGAGCTCCCGCCGCGGTCCCCGCCACCATGGACGCCTTCAAGGGGGGCATGAGCCTGGAGCGGCTGCCGGAGGGACTCCGGCCGCCGCCACCGCCGCACGACATGGGGCCGGCCTTCCACCTGGCCCGCGCCACTGACCCCCGCGAGCCGCTCGAGAACTCCGCCAGCGAGTCGTCCGACACGGAGCTGCCAGGTAAGCACGGCTCCCCGCGAGGCGCGCACTGAGCCGAGCCGGGCGCACGGAGTGGGGAGCAGGGCCTGGAGCCCGCGCGGCGCAGCCAGGCTCCCTCTATACCCAGGAGCGTCAGGACCTTTTCTTTTTCGGTTCTCGGCGTGAGGTTGAATGCGGAAATTTACAAGCTTTATAAAACGAAATTCAGTGTTTTACTTCCACCCGGTCCTCACGCGCCAAGATACCGTCAGATGCACAAACCTACAACAGGAGGGTCAGACTGACAGCTCCTCCTGTTCAGAAGCAGGAAAAAAAAAAATCGGTTTGCGCAACTGGGTGCCCAGGGGCCGCTCAGATCGCAGGAGAGGAGTAGATCGAGAAAGGAGTGGGGTGGCGGACCAGAGAAAGTGCCCAGAGAGACAGAGATGGAGACACACACCGCGACAGGCAGTGGGCAACAGATTGAGGAGGGAGAAATCGAAGAGAAGGGGCGGCTGGAAAAGTCAGAAAAACAAACTGAGTTGGGGGGCGGTGGACAACCTCAAGTAAAAAGAAGGCAGAGGGTTGCGAGAGCGAGCGGGCCAAGGAGTGCGCTTCGGGCAGGACCCCTCATTGAGAGAGCCCGGCCCCACGTGAGCCGCGGGACCCGGGAGCCGCCAGGCCGCTCAGCCAGGGCCCTGACTCGGGCACGTCTCCCTCCGCGTTGCCTTTTTGTCCGAGCTCAAGCTTTTCCCCCAGGCTGGCGGCGAGCTGGGCCGGCGGGTGGGGTGAGCGGTACGGGAAGAAGAGCTGCTAATCCTCGGCTGCTCCCGGCCCCCGGGGTCTCCGTTTGGCCCGTGCACTAGCCGTCCCAACTCGGTGCTGGGGCAGAGCTCCCTGCCCCCGGGCCGTGGGCGCCTCTGCTATGTTCATTTCTTAATCCACCGCTGAGAGTATCTCTACGCGCTTTTAATCTCTATTTGTTTCTGTTTTGCATCCCTAAGTGACTTTCTCTGAGAGGTTCCGTGTGCTTGGCTAAAAAACAATCAACGCTTAACTGTACTTTTGTTTTCAAAAGTTTTAAGCGTGGCCTCTGGTTGGTTTTTACTTGTTAGAATCCAGAGGAATATACAGCGGTAGATTGCTTTTTAAAACCAAATCTATGTGGATACATTCAAAATTTTAACTAATTTTCAGCGTAGAAAGAATTACTACACGAGGCATTTTAAATCTCTATATGCAACATTATTCTTGGGGAGATGTTTTAAAAAAGTCAATCCAAAATGGCGCGGTTCTCCGGGATTTTTTTTCAAAATCCACTTGCAGCGGTGTTATTTTGATAATTTATCTAACTATACAATGTTGTATTTCCCTGGGACTTAAAAATTATCTCTAGAAAGGGCATTATTAGGAAGGGGTTAAAAAGTCCCTCTACAACAGTACATTACGTGTTGTTGTTTTTTTTAATCCCAGAGAAATAAATGCCTATGTCTGTCTGGAGTTTATACACTTATAACACTGTAGTTAGGGGTGTGTTTGCACGGAGGTTTCTAGCTTCTTAATTTGCATTTGCTGTGTTCCTACCTGCTTATTTTTAAGAGTTTGTGAGCCTTTCCACGGTGTTAGGATAGAATTGAGTTTATCTGGGCTTCTATGTTTTGTTTTTAAATTTTGCCTTTTTATTTCCATGTGGCTGTGATTGAAGGTGTTTGCGTAGCCTGAAAGAGTGAGAGGCTAGAGCCCCAGGTCACCTAGACAAAGTCTGCCGGTCTGAGCTGCCGCCTGAGGGATTTTCTGGGCCTCAGGAATTGAGGCCTGGAGAAGCCGGGAACACGGCTGTGTTGTGCCTACCAGCAGTGTGGCTCCCACACAGCCCTGGGGAGAAGAAGGTGGAGGGGCTGCAGGCCACGGCCTGCCTCTCGCTCCGCAGACCCACGAGCTTCTGGCTGGAAAGACTTGGTCCTAGTTTAGAAAAGCAGAGCCCCCCCAAATTGACACCCCAAAGAGCCCTCAAAATTTCATACATATGCGGGTGACCTAGGCAGGCAGGCTGGAGCCGCAGCCGAGCTGCAAGAGCAGGATCTACCCAGCCAGGAACCTCGGCCTGAGCCTTTGGTTCCTGGGCTCTTCGGGCGCGTCCGACCAAAGGTGACTACTGATGATTGGGCCCCCAAACGGCTCTTTCCGGTGGGGGCAAGTCCAGGGCCCCTGGCGAAAGGAAGGGGGCCTGCCAGCGCTCGTGGCAGGCGCTTCGGTGGAGCCGGGACGGGGTGCAAAAGGGCATAAGCCCAAGGTGACTGGGGCCTGTCCTGCCCGATTCAGAGAAGGAGCGCAGCGGGGAAGTCAAGGGGCCGGAGGACAGCGGCGCAGGAGGCTCAGGCTGCGGCGGCGCGGAGGACCCTGCCAAGAAAAAGAAGCAGCGACGGCAACGCACGCACTTCACAAGCCAGCAGTTGCAAGAGCTGGAGGCCACATTCCAGAGGAACCGCTACCCCGACATGAGCATGCGGGAAGAGATCGCGGTGTGGACCAACCTCACGGAGCCACGCGTGAGGGTGAGCGCAGCGTGCGCGCCTACCGCGACCCGTGCGGAGGGCTGCTGGCCAGCTCTGCCGCAGTCCTCGAAAAGCTTTAGACTCCCCTCAGACCTGCTCCCTCCCTCCACCAGAGAACATTCCACTTTAGGCCGGGTAACCCTGGCCGCTGCTAAGCCCATTGGCGGTTAGTGCCCCTCAGCTGCTGCGGCTGCCTGGTAACCTACCTGACCTTGGGGCTTTACTGCAGCTTCACCCCAAGATCTGTGGCCCCAGGGGAATCTCCCCCGTGCTACAGGGCCCACTCGGATATTACCACCCTAGACTGCGCAGAGGCTTCCCAACGATGAGGAGCTGCTGGCGCCTTCTCCCGAAAACGAAAGGGAAAGGAAGGTCTTGCCTGACCACCTGGCAGAGGCCTGAAGGGTACCTAGGATTAGAGGCTCAGAACCTCCTGAGGCAGTGATCCCAACCAGTCTGCTTCTCCAGAACCTCAGCATAGTCCCCACCTGACTCCTCCAGGCAGCCAGTGAGGGGCTGGACCCTTTCCCTGTTGCTCTTTCCTGTACGCTGGGGTCAGGTGAAGGAGGAGCAGCTCTGGTGGAGAGTCCCTTTGGAGGTGTAAGATCTCTGACCCATGACCACACTGCAACCTCCCTCTCCTCGCCCTTTGGTTCCCAGTAAAAGCAAGAGCAAAGAGATTCTGTTGCCAGGGCAGCATGAGAATCATTTCTTCTGAGTACGCAAATATTTAATCAGATACTGGGAGGACGTCCCAAGCAAGCCCAAAGTGCTACCTGGCCTACTGACTACCTGCTATAACCCAAGCTCTCACGCCTCCCATCTGGCTGGCCAGCCCAGTGGGACTCGAGTGAAGACAGCACTCAGTAATCCTGAACTCACTAATCCTGCCCAGGTTTATGGTGGTTGGGGTGGTATGGGGGTGGAATCAGGCAATGTCTTTATCCAGGACTAGAAAGGGCTGAGATGCAGGGGTCTGGCAGGCTAGCTCAGGAAACTCTGCCCAGAGCTGGAGGAGGTCTTCGGAGGATAGAAGGCATGTAGTAGGAGGATAGGAGAGGATGGCAAGGACCAGGAGCTGGGAAAGAACAAGTTCTTTTTTTTTTTTTTTAAGATTTTATTTATTTGACAGAGAGAAACACAGCCAGAGAGAGAACACAAACAGGGGGAGTGAGAGAGGGAGAAGCAGGCTTCCCGCCGAGCAGGGAGCCCGATGTGGGACTCGATCCCGGGTCTCCGGGATCATGACCTGAGCCGAAGGCAGTCGCTTAACCAACTGAGCCACCCAGGTGCCCCGAAAGAACAAGTTCTAACTAAATTTTGTGGGAGAAAGCAGAGGGGAGATTAGAGAGAAACTAGTAAGAAGTGAAAGGAAATTAAATATTTGCAGAGAAACATATTTGGCATATATTTAGGTGGCAGGAAAGAAATTAAATATTTAAGGGAGAGCAAAAGGATCAAATGTTTGAGAAAAATAAAGAATCAACTCTTTAAGAGAAACAGTGACGGTCAGATATTTGGAAAGACGAGGAAAACTAAATATTTGGGGAAGAATCAAAAGGATCAAAAATGAAGGATAAAGGAGAAAATGGACTAAGGGAAAAGAAAGCAGTTCAGATAGCGGGGTAGACCAAAAGAAAATAAACATTTAGGGCAGAAATGAGAATATCAAAGGTTCCAAATAAATATGGATAGACTGTGGAATGAAAAAGTAGAATGAAGGGAGTAGGAATATGCTGTATTTCATGGAAGAAAAATATCTTTTGTATTAGAAGGAGAAGAAGAATGGAATATTTAGGAGACAGAGGGGGGACCCCTTTTGGGGAGAAGGCTGGAGATGAACTAGTTGAGAGGAAGAAGCAAACGAATATTTCCTAAAACAAAAGAGAATCGGTCTGTATTAGGGGAAGTCATCAGATTTGACTTAGGGGAGTGGATTTAGGTCAGAAAAGGGGAAAAGACGAAACGTTTTCTGGGGACAGGAAAGGAACCATTAAGTAGCGCGGCCGCAGGAGCGGAAATAACGATGAAAACAGACGGTATTCCGGAGAGAAGGAGGCGGCGGAGGGCTCGGGGTGGAGGGGGTGGAGAGGGTGGAGGTAGAGGGGCCTTCCCGCCCTCGCCAGCCCTGACCCTTCTCCTGCCCTCTCCCCCAGGTCTGGTTCAAGAATCGGCGAGCCAAGTGGCGGAAGCGGGAGCGTAACCAGCAGCTGGACCTGTGCAAGGGCGGCTACGTGCCGCAGTTCAGCGGCCTGGTGCAGCCCTACGAGGACGTGTACGCCGCCGGCTACTCCTACAACAACTGGGCGGCCAAGAGCCTGGCGCCAGCGCCGCTCTCCACCAAGAGCTTCACCTTCTTCAACTCCATGAGCCCGCTGTCGTCGCAGTCCATGTTCTCGGCACCCAGCTCCATCTCCTCCATGACCATGCCTTCGAGCATGGGTCCCGGCGCCGTCCCCGGCATGCCTAACTCGGGCCTCAACAACATCAACAACCTCACCGGCTCCTCGCTTAACTCGGCCATGTCACCGGGCGCCTGCCCGTATGGCACGCCCGCCTCGCCCTACAGCGTCTACCGGGACACGTGCAACTCGAGCCTGGCCAGCCTGCGGCTCAAGTCCAAGCAGCACTCGTCGTTCGGCTACGGCGGCCTGCAGGGCCCGGCCTCCGGCCTCAATGCGTGCCAGTACAACAGCTGACCGCCCCCGCCTGGCCCCGCGGGCCCGCGGCCGGGACAGGGGCGGCGCGGGGACCTAGCCACGCCGCGGCCCCTGCGCCCGCGCAGCCCTCTCGTCCCCACCTCCCCACCTCCGGGCTGGTTGTGTGTTTGCTTTTCTGGACCCCACTCTGCCCTCCCAAACGAGACGAAACAAAACAAAAAGACGTCGGAGAAAAGTGCTGCGAAAAAACGGATGAGTTGCAATTTCCCTCGGGATGGCGCGGGCGGTGTGTGTTCGCTCCCTTGGGCCCGGCGGGCCGTGGCGCGGAGGGGACGCGGGCGGGAAGCCGGCGGTCGGGAGAGGACGCCCTCGTAGCTCGCATTCCCGCCGCGCTGGATCCGGAAGGAGCAGCCGCGCCTGCGAACTGGACGTGCGGAGCCCGCACAGGCCGGCTGCGGCCCCATGGGAACCGAGACGCCCCCCTCCAAAGTGGGCCCGGCCGAGCGTACCTTAGTTCGCTTCGGATCCGAGTTGGAGCGGGCGTTGGGTCGGGGATGATGGGGCCCAGCCTGGGTTCGGGGACTCGCTGTGGAGCTGCACTCTGCCGCGGCGTGCCGAGCGAGCCCTCGGCAGCCCCGAGCACTGGCGTCCTGTTTAAACCCTACGGAGCCCCAGCTGGCCGTGCGGACGTGGCGGGAGAATGGGGTAGTCTCGTCTTGGAGCACCCCGGAGCCCCCCACTCCAGCTTCGCCACAGGCCCAGACCCTCCTCTCCGCTCCCGGGCTGGGAAGTGGCCCCCTCGGCCCGGCGAAGAGCCCCCTCCTCACCGCCTGCCGTGCAAGAGTCGAGCCGAGCCGGGAGAGCTCGTGACGCGGCCAGGCCCCCCCCCACCCGCGCCGCGCCCACTTTGCACACCCGCTCTCCGGCCCGCACCCCTGTTTACAGCGTCCCTGTGTATGTCGGACTGACTGTATAGAATTATAAATCTGTCTATATCGACTTGTCCATGTACGTCTATTAAAACCATAGTACAAGCGTGCTAACCACTGCGGAGCCCCGACTGCTTCATTCGACTGAGGAGGGAGGCGGGTAGAAAGGGAACTGCGCCACCTTGGGCCCTGTGGGTAAAGAGAGGAGCCCTGGCGGCTGCCTCGTGGTGGAGTGGGAGGTGCTTTCTCTGTCCACCACACTTCCTGACCTGCTCAGCCCAACTCCTTGAAGGCCCCATCCGGAGCTCCGAGCTCCCTCCTGCGCGTACCGGGTGCTCACCGGCTGGACTGTTCAGCCTCGGCACCCCACGTCCCGGGCTGCTCAACTGTGCAGGCTCCCATGTACGCCGGAACCGCCAAGCCCTCGGGGCTCTGCGTGCGTGGCCCTTGTCCACTCGGAGAGTTGGGGTGAGGGCCGCTGAAAGCTCCTTTAGCCCTGGGGTTGCTATTTCTCCTGTGGGCCTGGTACCCCCACCTTGAAACCCTGCCCTCACTGTTCCAGGAGGACTGACGATGCGGGATCCGCCACTGTCTAGCCAGGGCCTCCGTCAGCTCCCCACCCACCCCACTGCCTGCGGAAATCCCACGCAGGGACATCTAGCAAGGCTGTGCTGGAGAAAGTGTCCATCTCACAGCACTAAGGTCTCACTTCCCTTCCACCCCAAGGTATGGGAAGGAGGCTCATGCCTCTTCTACCCTCCCCGGGTTTTGGAAACTACTGAACAAGACCAGCCTGTAAAGTGCCTGTAAAATTCTGCTTCCCTTAAGGCCGGTCACTTCCAAAGGCAAAACAAAATGTTTGCAACTGTAGCGGAGGAAGCAGGATGGGCTGGCATTCTGCTTGCCACTCACCTTGTGACTGGGATTGGCACTGCCCTGGAGCTGGACCCCCAGCAAGCCCTAAATGGGAGTGGAGCGCAGCCATAGGCTTAATCACCAGCTAATAGCTGGAGAGCCCTGTGCACACATTCTCAAACCAGGTCGACACTGCCTCTGAGGGCAAGGCTATTGTTCCTATTATATAGGGGATGGGCCAAGGTCACAGGGAGTCAACAATCTATATTCCAAAGCATATTTCCACTGATCTCCTCACATTTAGATGAGGAATAAGGAAGGGTCTCCTCTGAGGATGGTCCAGCCTGATGCTGAGGGGACTTACAGTGTGGGATTCTGAGGACAGGGCCAGATACACAGGCCAGAGAAAGGAGGTGCGGAGAGGGAAGGCTGGGGCAGGGGGCTGGAACCAGACCACCCCTCCCCCAACAGCTCCAGTCCAGAGCTCTGACCCCTCACTCCCTGGAAACAAACACAAACACATCTGGACTCAAAGTGCCTCCCCCAGCCTCACACATCTGCCAAGGCCAGGGGGCCCTGGTCTCAGCTGAGGGCAGAAGGCAGGAGAGACCTAGGAGATGGGACTGGAGGGAAAAGGGAGGCCGAGAGGCCTCTCCTGAAAGTCAGGCCCAGCCTCAGGTGACATGTCTGGCAAGGGGGTTGGCAGAGACTGAGTGTGTTTTGGGGGCCACAGACCAAGCAGCTGCAGAGAGGGGTGGCAGGGCAGCAGTCCCAGAATGACCCCGTCACCCACCAAGGAGCATGGCCAACAAGATCAGCATAAGACCCTGTCATGGGCTCACCCAGCTCTTTGGCCCCAGCTGTTCTGTCGCTGCAGGGAGGAGTAGCAGCTAGCCCTCGCCAGCTGTGCCATCACCATCACCTCCGAACGAAGGCTCGGAAAATATACGGGGCTCTGAAAGTCCAATCCTCTGGAAAAAAGCAAAAGCTCTAGTCCTCCTCAGCCTGAAGAAGCCCAGGGAAAGAGTGTCATTCATTCACACCACGTTCACTGTGTTCCTGCCCTTGGCGCTGGGGATTGAGCGCCAGGGAAATAGGCCGGGCTCTCATGGACAAGTAAACAAACATGTGTGATTACAAACTGGGCTGAGTGCTTTTGAAGAAAAAGAACAGGGTGCTGGGAGTCCGAAAGAAATGAGAGTTCTGCCTTGAACAGGGTGCTCAGGCCAGGCTGTTCAGCAGAGGTGGTTCTGTCTCTCATTTCGTCTATTCAGGGTCCAGGGCCCCGGGGCCCAGTGTTAAGCGTACACTCCTCCTGGGTCAGACCCCTTACCTGCATGCCAACCCGAGGAGGAGGAGTTCTCATTATCCCCTTTCCCTATGAGGTCCCTGAGCCTTCCAGGGGTCAGGTCACTTGGCCAAGGTCCACAGCAGGAAGTGACAGAGTGGATTCCAGCCCAGCCTGTGGCTACTCCAGCTTCTGGACTGGGCTGCCCCTATGCCAAGCACCACGGGCAATGTGCTGGGAAGAGGGGGAGTCTGTCCTGGAAGAGACTGTGATTTCTCCTGGCTACCGGGGACTAACCCCGGGAAAGAGAAAAGCAGATTTGGTCATTGCTTGATGCCCAAAGCCCCAAAGGGCTGCTGCGGGCTTACAGCGGTTATGAATGGCAGGGCCAGAGGAGGGATCCAGCACTCGTGTGCAGGCACTATGGGGCACCAAAGCAAAGTGCACGACCATAAGAGTCCCCAGCCACTGAGAGGAACCCAGTTACCTCCCCTAGCTTTAGGGCTCCAGCCAGGCTGCAGGCCCCCCGAGGGAGCCACAGCATCCTTGAGGACAGCTGCCAGAGTCATCGAGAAGGGGAGGGGAAGTCACAGCTGGCAGATCTGCCTGGAAGGGGGCACTGGCCCAGGAGTCCAGGCCCTCAAGGGGGTTGTGTGTCATCGTCCTTCAGTGCCACATGCCCAAGCCTGCTGTTCCCCTGTGTGAATGCAGCAGACCGGCAGGGCTTCCGTCACAAGAGGGCCAGCAGGAGAAACGAGAGGAAGGATGGCTCGTGCCCACCGACCTCCCCATCTCCTGGGCCAGTTCCTCAGCTCCAGCATGCAAAGCAAGCTTCGCTGTGGTCTTTGAGAGCACGGGTTTGCGTTCTGGCTCCACCTCTGAGTTGCCTTGGACAAGAGACAATGTCTCTGAGCCTTTTTCCTCTTCCATAAAAGGGAATAACAATCACTTCACACAGTTGCTTGACGGATTAAAGGAGATAACACATAAGACATTAGTTGTGCGGCTGGCAGAGAGTTATTACTGATGGTGGTGGCGGTGTTGTTGTTGATAAAATGGCATGTCCTGCCTCTCCCCTTGAGGGCCCAGTTCACCGCTTTGCACATTAATAGGGCTTCTCCAAGTTTCTCAGTGGGGCATTTCTAAAAATGTCATTTGGAGCCCTACTTGGCTTTTCCCTCCAGCTTTGCTGGGCATCATGGAGGTGAGTCCTGAACACCAGTGCCACCGACCGCCTTCCCTGCCGCATTCCACCTGGGGACACATCCTGGGCTTGGACCCTCGGGAAAGCAGCCCGGTGTCCTAGGGCCAGGGCCTGGGAGGCCCAGAGGAACTAGGCCCAGTCTCTGCTGTCCACTGGGCCTGGGGAGAGGCCCACGGTAGTCAGTACTCCAAGAGATGAGCTGGGGGAGCAGAGCACTCATCCCAGAATTCTCTAAGGACCCCCTGCAGTATGGGGTACAGCAGCCTAGACACTTCTTTTTGTGTTCTATCATCTTAGTGATAGCTGATGTCAGGCCCTTATGGAGTGCCAGACCCCGTGAAGCACTTGAGAGCAATTCCAGCACTCACTCCTCAGGGGAGGGAGGGGCTCCTTCACCTCCAAGGGAAGACACTGAGGCTCAGAGAGATCAACAGCTCCCTGTGATGCCACAGGGAATGAGGCACAGAGTTGGGACCCAGTTCCATGGTCCCGTCCACTGCACCGGGCACTCTCTTAACATCTGTACTGGGCATCAAGGGCTGGGGAGAAGGGTAAACAATTACAGAGGCAGCTGGGTGGCTCAGATGGTTAGGCGTCTGCCTTCAGCTCCTGTCGTGATTTCCAGGTCCTAGGATGGAGCCCCACATCGGACTCCTGGCTGCCTCAGCAGGAAGCCTGCTTCTCCATCTCTCTGCCTCCCCCTCCCCCCGCTTGTGTGCTCTGTCTCTATCAAATGAATATTTTAAAAACCTTTTAAAAATTATAATTCATGTTGATTCCTATCAAGAAGCTAGGCTCAGGTGTGCTCTGGGAGAGAGAAAGAAAAGGCCCCAGGCCGTAGGATTGGCCTCCACTGAGCTCACTTGGCTATGCGGGGAGAGCAGCAGAGGGCACAGGTGACAGGGGTACTGAGGAAGCCCCGGGATGACGGCATCAGTATGAGTGGGCAGGTGAGAGCACAGAGCAGCTTTCTGGTGAAGGCAGGACCCTGGAATATCAACCATTAAATCCAAGATCTTGTCTCCTTCAGTGCAACAAACTTCTCATTTCCTAGATGCATGCTTCTAGTCTGCCTCCCTCTGGAAGCCCTCCTAGGTATCCTCCCAGCCCTTGCTGGCCTGCCTCCTTGCCCCTCTCACCACAGGAAGCCCACTATTCCCACTCCTGTGTTGCCTTTGCAGAGCCCTGGACCTGCCCTCCCAGTTGGCTGGTGCTGTCCAGAGCAGGTGTCCCCCCACTGAGTGGCTGTAAGAACTTCAGGAGACTCAGCCACCAGAGCAGGGCCAGGCTAGGTGGGGCAGGGGAGGGGATGTGCGACCCTGGGCAGAGATGCAGGAAGCTGCATTGGGAGCAGGGTGGAGGAAAGCTGTCTCCATCCCATGGCCCCGTCTCACTCTGCACTGTCCCCTCCTGTGCACCAGACTTATTTTATTTCTCTTCTTCATCTCATTTTATAGATGAGGAAGCTGAGGCTCAGGCTCGTCATGTATCCTGTCTAAGGACACACAGCTTTTAGGGACTTGGGTCCCCGCCTGACTGCGGGGCCCAAAGCACTCTCCAGTGTGGACAGTCTCCTGGATGCAGGGCACGGGCAGCGGGGCAGGGTGGCTGCTGTCGCGGAGCCGGCGCCAAGGCAAACAGGTATGGGCAGCAGCACTGGGAGAAGTGTCCGCACACAGTCATGCTTGAGACACATTTGTTGAATAAAGGAACCCAGGGGCTGCCTCCACTTACCCCTCCCTCCACAAAACAGATCCTGGCCCTTTTTCCCTCTCCCTTCTCCTGTCTCTCCTCTCTCCTGTCTCTTTTCCTTCCTCTACACAAACTCACTCCTCGCTTTCAGCACAGACAGCTCTGAGCACTGCTTTCAAAGGTGAATCAGCAAGGGCAGCGGGGGGGGGGGGG
>PITA01007529.1:0-77302 GCA_004023965.1 Spilogale gracilis | reverse complement strand
AAAACCCAAACCACCCAATTCAAAAATGGGCAAAGGATGTGAATGGACATCTCCCCAAAGAAGACAGACGCACGTCCAATAAGCACATGAAAGATGCTCAGCATCACTACTCACTGGGTAAATACAAATCAAAACCACAGTGAGATACCGCTGTACATCCATTAGGAATAAAACATGACACCAAGTGTCAGCAAGGATGTAGAGAAGTTGGAACCCTTGTATATTGGTGGTCGGAACATAAATGGTACAGTTGCTTGGAAAACAGTATGACAGTTCCTCAAAAAAATCTGACAGAAAATTACCATACGATCTAGTGATTCCCACTTCTGGGTATTTACCCAAAAGAAACAAAAGCAGGGACTCCAACAGATACGCATACCCCATGCTCATAGCAGCAATATTCACAATCCCAAAACGTGGGAGCCACCCAACTGTCCATCGACAGATGAATGAAAAAAATGAGTTCTGTGCATCCAATGGCATACTATTCAGCCTTAAAACAGAAGGACATTCTGACACCTGCTACGACATGGACGAACCCTGAAGACATTATACTAAAGTGAAAAACGCCAGATGCAAAAGGACAACTATTGAAATTAACCTCATCTGAGGTTCCTAGTGTAGGCAAATGTATGCAGACAGGAAATAGGATAGTGGTAGTTGCCCGGGACAGGGGGTGAGGAGAACGGACAGTCATCATTGAATGGGTACAGGGCTTCATCATGGAATGATGAAATGTTCTGAAGGTGGGCAGTGGTGAAGGTTGCACAACAATGTGAATATAGTTAATGCCACTGAACTATCTACTTTTAAAAGGTTAAGATGGTAAATTTCACATCCTGTGTATTTGACCACAACTTTTTTTTAGAAGATGTATCTGTATTTATGCCCCAACCTTCTCCAGAAAGGCGTGCGGGGGCTGGTGCCCAGGACGCTCAGGGGCAGAGCCTGCCGCCACTGTTGGTCCGCTGTCGATTCCCTGCAGCCCTCTTTGACTGACAGCCCATGCAGGCCCCCCAGGACCCTCCCCCATGGGCTTCACCCCATTCTCTATCCCTTCGTACAGTGCAGCAGTGGGAACACAGTAAGGACACTTCCCTGAGTGTCTATTCTGTGGCCAAGGGAGAACAACTGGTGTGGATAATTTTTCTCTATCAATTTAGCATAATATTAAATAACAGGTCTGCCGCTGCCTCTTTTTTTTTTTTAACTGAGCTTCTCTGCCAGAAAACTAAACAAGACAGGCTATAAAACAATATTTAAGCACTGTCCCATGTTTGCTCTTTTATATATATAGCACAGGGAAGTTTCTGGATATGCACCGAGTGTTACCACCAGCTATTTTGGGGTGCTATGAAATGAGGGATTTTTTTTTTCCTTTCGAAGTTTTCTGCACTGGGCATGTGTTACTTTTGTAAAGGTGACATGAAACAACAAATACTACTTTAAAAATACCAAGACCTGTGGTCTGCAGGACGAGGAGTGGCATGCCTCCGGGACCCTATCCTCACCCCAAAGGTGTCCATCATCACCTGCCTGCAATGACGTGTCAACCCTCGGGATTCAGCCTCATTTAGGGGCAAGCCAGTGTGACAAGTGTCAAGTAAACCTTTCCTGTCAGATTTCTACAGAAGTGAAAATTTTTGTTTTCAAATGTACTCTTCTTTAAATAGAGGTCAAATTAATAGGTACTAAAAGGAATGTTCAGAGAGAAGAATCATTTGTGAGGCTTGTTTTTTTGCTAAGCAAAAAGGGCTCAGAGTTTAAAAAACAGCTGTCATAGGCAGAGAATCTATCCCTCTCCTCTGTGTCCCCTCGCTGCACTCCCTGCCCCTTTCCAGTCCTCCAACTCAGCAACCTATTTGCACTCCTACCTTGCCTACACACACATGCGCACACACACGCACACACATGTACGTAGGGTGTGCCTGCCAGCCAGCGTGATCATGGAATCTTTATTAAAGAGGTCCAAATTACTGAGGTTTTACTATACTACTAAAAATAGTCATGCTTACTTAGCCCGCTTAATAAGCACACCATTTCTAATTTTTCTGCCTGAGTAAACTGAAACATCATTCCAGAAATACGTTCTTACTGAAACAAGAAGGCTTGTTTATCTCCTTCGTTCATACATTTTTCCCTCCTTCCCCTTCTCCCTCCTCTCCACCTCCCTCCATCCCCCGTGCCACCCCTCACCAGCTCAGCTCCCCACCTGTACTCATTTTTAAATTTCCAAACATAAAGGGGAAAGTAACAGTAATTTGGACTTGGCTTTCACACAAAATGGACCAATTTTTTTTAAGTGTCGGTAATTTGTCCTGAAAATGGATATAGGGAGTTGGGCTGGGGAAGCTTTGAAGAATGGGGTTTTATGAGAGGAAAATGAGGCCTGAGTGTGCGGGATGGGGGGCTGCACCTCCCCCCCGTGCCTGGGACAGTGTAGGCACGTGTAATGACCGCAGCTAATAGCACCATTATTGCTATTATCACATTATATTATTATTATTCATCAGAATCAGACAAAGCATATTAACCCATTTAATTGAACCAAGGGCTTAACGTCCCAGTGACTTCACGGAAAGTGCCGGGCAAACCCTCCAAGACACTGCAGCCACGAAGCAGCCGGCCACTTGGCCACTTGCCAGCCTATGGCAGGGCCCGGCAAGGGTTTCCCCAAACTGTTCCCGCCTGTGGATTCTCTGGGAACTTTCCAGGACACGCTGGGATGGATGCTTATCCCCACCCTTACTCCAGCCTTTCCACGCACATGCCTCTCCGTCCCCGTGGAATGAACCCAGTCTATTAAAGGACAGATTTCCATGGAACACCCCACCCCACAATGTGGCCAGGGACCCCTCCTTTAGTCCCCAAGCCGGCACGCCTTCTGAGTCAGTAAGGCTGGTACCTAGTACAGGCACACACTATTGATGGTGAACGACTGGCTTCGCCTGAGCTTGGTGCCCGCCCCTCCAAAGCTCCTTGACTTCCCCACAATCCAGCACCCCGGGAGCCACAAAGGCCACCCCTGGCAGCCTCCAGGGTCACAGAGACTCACTCAGCCCAGTAAAGGAAGGATCCCAGCAGAGCTGTGGCTGGTCAAGGAGCCTGGGGAGGGCCAGGGCCCCCCTGGCTTCTAGCCTCTGGGCTGGGCTCCTCCTTGTGGCCTGGCCTTCCCTTCGCGGGCCTGAGGGTCCCCCTCTGTCAGATGGGTGCCGGGCTGGCCTGCTTGCCTTGCAAGGTTCTGTGTCAGGGTTGGCAGGGACGCTGGACATGACCAGTATCATCTCATCTCACTGACTCCTAAGGCTGGAGAATCTCAGCAGGCTCAGCCTCCCTCCCCTCCACGTTCCCCCACAGTGCCCCTGCCAGCTGGCCCTACAGCATCTTGCTTTGTTTCACTGGGTATGACTACCTCCCCCCTGCCCCGAGGCCTCAGCAGAGCTGCTGTGATGCCCCCAGGTCTTCCACTGGGTCAGGAGCTATGACCCCAAGTGACCTGGCATCTTCTTTCCACCCGGAAGTCCATGTCCACTGGGCCAGGGACAGCAAGGTGCAGGAAGAGCCCAGCTCCAGCCCAGCTCAGCCAGCGTCTAGAGGGTGAGGGCCCGAGACAAGCACATCACAGAGGTTAAGAGTATGGGCTCTGGAGTGAGACAGGTTCAATTCTCAGTCCCAGCACTTAGTGTCACACAAGCCTCTCCAAGCCCCTGTTCCTCAGCTGCAAAATGGGAACAGTTGTGAAAAGGTATGTACGGCACTTGGCATGGAGCCTACGACATCGGCTCCAGATCATTCCTGGGGGTCTTCTGCCCACTCCTCCTCCCTCCCCCAGGACTCTATAGCTGACATAGCTCAGGCAGTCCATCATGAGTGTCCAGGTGTTAGGGCAAAACTCCCAGATCAGAGCCCTCCCCAACTGGGGCTAGGAAACAGAATATCTATAGGTAGAAGAATTAAGGTCTGACTTAAGGTCAACTATAAAAGGCCAAGGGCAAGAATATTAGAAAGGAAAAATCAAGGCTAACCATAGTAATCTAGGAGGGCTTCCTGTGAGAGGGAGCCTGGCCCTAAGCCTCGAAGGACAAAGAGGACTGGAACGCATGTGCATGAGTGGAGGTGAGACTTGGAGTCCTGCAAAGGGAGCCCTGGGAGGTATGGAGAAAGGAAGAAACAGAGTAGGGAAGTCTTATGTGCCAAGTGAAGGGGATAAGGCCTCTTTCAGGTGGCAGGAATCTAATCTGGCCAGGTTACCACCCTGCCTCCACACTGCCAAGCTGAACACTCAAGGCCCTCAGGATCTGGCTGCAGTCTACTTCCCCAGTCCCCCGACACCCCACCCCACCCTGTAAGCTGTGGCCAAATCAATATCCCAGTAGCTCCCGTTAGAGCTCTACCTTCACTCCTTTGTGCACATGGTTCCTCCTGCTTAGAATGCCCTTCCACGTGCCACAATGTGGGTGCACACACCCCGTGCTTAACACTTCATTCCAGGGGCACATTGTGTGGTCTTCCTCGATTACAGCATACATACTCCTTCTTAACATTTCTGAAGTTCAGAAAAGCACAGGGACCAAAGTCAAGACCACCGAACCACCATTGACGATATCGCCCCAGACATCCCTCCACCTGCACACAAGTATGTTTACACAAATATGGTATGTGAGCACATGCTTTGACAGGAAGGCTATCCTGCCATGTGTTGCTCGAGAAGCCACTTTTTTCACTCAGGGTAGTACCAAGAACATCTATTCTTTTCCCAAAATCACTATTTTTAAAGGCCACATGTCTAGAACCAGCATCCTCACCAGCAGGAATTGGGGTCATGTCCTGATTTCTTTTGCTGTGTTTCTCTTCTAGCATGCCACAGCGAACATCTTTCCCCACCAATCCCTGTGCACCTGTCATTGGGCACATCAGATCCACGGACATAGGGACATGCACATAAAACCCCTTCCATGCCGCCACAGAAAAGGCCACACTTATGGGCATTGCCAGACATGGTCAAGGGGTCCCATTCTCCATACGCTGACCAGTACTAGCTTTTGTCTATAATCTTTGCCACCCGTAAGAGAACAGATAGCTCATGGCCACTTTGTATACCTATAGGTGGTTAGATTTCTCCTCTTAAAAAAAAAAAAAATACAGATGGTGTGTTCATACAGTTCTGCAGCTGGCTTTTCCCATCTGCCAATTTCCACTCCTTTTGGGTGTGCTCATTCCCAGGTCAGGGGAAAAGCCAGCAACTCAAGCCAGAGACTCACAAAGTGGCCCCTTTGGGTGCCCACAGCTTCTACCCTCGCTAGTGAGTTATCTGCAGGGGCTAGGCTAGGGGAGGCAGAGAGCCAGAAAGGACCGACCTCAAGATCATCCCCTGAGAGACCAACTTTCTGGGTGTGGGAACGGCTGGGGCTGCTCTACACAGCACTGCCAAAGCGGGCTCATCCTGCCTGCCCAGGACATCCCTTCTGGCAGCCAAGCCTCCATGTGGGCCAGCTTGACTGAAACCCGTAGAAGGATGACTTCTAAGCCAAACCCTCTGCTGCGCAGGTTGTAATTTCCCAATTAGGTGCCATAGTCACAATCAATCCATGTGCACAGATTGCTTCTTGCTGTGCTCTCCATCTCTGAGGCTCCCAGGGCCAAGTCAGGGGCCACTGGGCCAGCAGACTTCAGGCTCGGGCCCCACTTGGAAGGCAACCATGGCTTGAGTTTTAATGTTCAAAAACTTCACTCTGAAAAGAAAGACTAAGGCCGCTGGGAGACTGTGTAGCCTGCTCTGAAATCCTGGCTCTGCCCTTTAATGACAATCTTGACCAAGGGACAGTCCCTGTGGGGGCCAGGTGACCCACCTATAAAAGGGAGCTAATAATTCGTTCCAAGATTGGTGCACAGCTTTGTGGGAGAGCGATGCAAATGCCACACCGCATGACTGTGAATCCTGGCTCTTCCTCATTTACTTGTTCAGGCCTGGGGGGTTCCAACTGAACCTCAGTTTTACAACCTGTTTAATGGGAATCGTGAAAAATACCTCAGTGCTGTGACATTATTCAGATCATGTATGTGAAAGCACCTTTGGAGGCAGAAATGCCAACAAAGAATGTGTTCTTTCTGCTGAAAATGGTGAGAACGAGCTATACCCCCAGAGCCTGGGCCTGAACTCTGCTGGGACACCCCCTCCTCGGTGAAGAGGTCTTTTCACCTCAGACGGCTCTTCCAGGCATCAAGGTCCCAATGGGGAAGGAGGGAGTCAAGGGCCAAGGTGCTGACCTGTGGGGCAGTGGAAGGCCCCAGCTATGAGAACGTCATTGTCCTATCACCAGCTTACAGAGCTTGGGGTCAGTCCCCGGAGTTCCAGGAGCTCTAGAACGGAGTCTTCATCCCCCTTCGGCTCCTTCCGCACTTAGTTTTGAAACTTCCGTTTCATTTTGCACAAGGCCAGCCACACCTGGTGCTGCCAGCCTGGGGGTGCTGCCCCTAGAGGCCTCTGAGCCCAGGTTGGGGTTCGGGTGGTGGTTTGTAAAGCCCTCTTAACATTTCCCAATTTTAGCCTGAGAGGATGATCTTTAGGCCACCTGAATATAATCCAGATTCCACATGGCCAAACCTATTCAGGGGGCACCATTTTTTAAAGGCACAGTCGGCAACCAAAAATCATCTTTAAATGATTCCGACCATGACTCGCCTCTCAAAGAACATCAGTGAGGATCCCATTCTCACCCCCAAGGACACCTGTCATCCCCATTTCTCCTCTTTGCAAGCCTCACGCTCCAGCTAGGTCAGAATCTCTGAAAGTCTCAGACTCTTGGCCCTCGGCTTTTACTTCCTTTTTCTTTCCCTGTCCCAGCTCCTGATGGTGTAGACCCATCAAACCTGACTGGTTTCCTCATTTGCTCTGTTTTGCCCCTCAGGGAGGAGAACAAGAAAGCACAAATTCTCCTGTCTCCTCCCCTTCCTGTCCCATCCTGGCTCTCCCCTACGCCCTCAGCACTATGTTGCCCAGAGTCTACAGTAAAATGAAAGATAGAATGCGGGGACGGTGAAGTGTGGGACTGATGGGCACAGACAGCGGTCCGGGGGGTGAAATGTGGGTAGGAGTGGGGTACCGCCATGGTGTTAAAGCCGTCTCCATCACATTTAGCCGCCTTCTTGTCATTCCCCAAGCCCTGGGGTCCATACTGGCGGCCATTGCCTCTCCCTTCTGGGTAGCCTACTTAAGAATTCAGAGCCAGCCTCTCCCTTCAGCCTGTGAACCAAGAGAGCAGGCCCAGGCAAGCTGGGGCCAGGGACAGAGACCAAAACGGAGAGAGAGACCACTAAGAGCAAAGTCTGACTGGGTAAAGGGCTCTTTGAATTAGGACGTGTCCTGTCTCACCCACATTCGATGAAAACACAAGATGTGCAGTTCCCGACATCTCTATGTAGGATTTCTAGGGGCTGCTGGGAAAAAAAGGAGAGTTTATATTCTCACTCACTGCCTGGATCTCCATAATATAGGGACTGCTTCCTGCTGGTGGAATCAACAAGCAGTTAAAAAAAAAAAAAAATCCGGCCACCTTCCAAACACCACCAGCCTTAGATTCCAGATCCTTCCCACAGGAGCTAAGGCAAGGCCCAAATGTGACCCAAAGACTCAAGCCCAGTGTCCCAATGCAGCCAGCCTGGCAGGATGGAGATGGAAGAACCATCTGGGGATGCTGGACCCAAGGGCTGGGGGGTGATGAGAAGGGTCCTGCTTTCCACAGCCAGGCCTGGGCAGGCAGAGCACTTCTGCCCCAAGCAAATCAAGTGAAAGTTGTGGCCAAGCCTGTTTGAGTTGGTGAGAGCCCAAGTGGGAATTCCAATCTGCCAGTGTTTGCCCTGCAGAAGAACAGAGCCAACAGAAATGCTGCTTTGGGACTTGGCGCCAAATATCCGCTGGCTTGTTCTGCCAGCTGCACTGGGCCAGCCCTCTGCACGTCACCCTCTCCCAGCTCCCTGCTCGGTGACAGCCTTCTGCTTGTGCCCTTAAAGGAAGCTTGCCCATCCTGCTGGGCCCAGAGCCCCATGCCCAGGGCTTCCCTGTGGGGACCCAGGCCTTCCAGGTCATTCCGTGCCAGCTCCACATGGAGACCCCTTTACCGCTCACCCCCAACACTGGTTCCTGACCTCTGCTTCCTGCTCTCAGCACCATACTGTCCTCCCTGCCACCCTGACACTGGCCCAGGCCTTCTCGGGTTCTCGGGCCCTGGCCGCCCAGCAGAGGCAGAGCTGAGCACGAGGAAGCACCGGCCACCACTGCCTCCAGCTTTCTTCGCGCTCTCACGTGTATTTCATTCGGTCCTCAAAGTGGGTCAGTTTCATCAAATAACTGTGTTTTCAGAAGATTTGGCACCTTGCCTAAAGTCACCCGTTATGGAATCCAGACCTCCCCGCTCCAAAACTGGGGCACTTTCCAACTTACCTCCTTGAAGCTAATTTTTTTTTTTTTTAATCTTTTGTTCACTTCCAGGGGCCTAAGATGATTCTCAGGATTCCTGGTGAGATCAGGGAGATATGTTTTCATATCCTCCCAAGCAAGGGAGGCACACAGCAATACCAACAGTGTCCACAGTGGTGCAGGCAGCGGGCTGTGTTTGCTTTGCCCCAGGCCTGAACCAGAGCCTGGCCTGAGGCCTGCCTGTCCTACAGGTGGGGCTGCATCCCCAGAGTACCTACAGAAGCCCCCCAGCCTTCAGGATCAGGCACTGCAGGCATAAAGCCCTGGGCCTCTCCCTGCTCCGCAGAGAGCACACACGTCCCACAGACCTCAGCGCCTCGCCCCCCCCCCCCCACCAAGGACACTGGCATAAAGCTTCTGGAAGCAGCAAGACTACCGCCCCTGCCCTCAGAGGGCTCCCCAATAGCATGGTGACGGGTCTCACTCTCTAGGACAAGCCTTCTCTGCATTTTTACACGATGTGAGTATGAACATTCACAAATGGCAATGATTTGAGTCTCTTAGAAGACACGTGCTCTCTGCATGCAAACATCATTCCTCAGGGAAATTTCTCTCATCCAGTCTGGCTGAGTTACTGGTTCCTCTACATAACTGAGGGCCCCAAGAGGACCAGAACCGGACTATGGGTTTTCTCATAATAGCATGCCCAGTGCCCAGCACAGCTCAAGAAATAGCAGTTGGATGTATGGACAAAATCAACGAGGAAAGGTTTCCAGGTGCCCTTGTTCTGTGGCCTTGGAGGAGCTGTCAGCCATGCCCAGAGACCATGGGTCCATGCAGGGGACCCTTAGTCCAACCGCTCTTTTATCCCATGTAGTTTCCACTGACACGACTCCCCAGTGTGGGTCTGGGGCTTTTTATCCCCTCAGCTGTAGATGCTGGTGTCCCACCCCAGCTCTGCCCACAACTCCCTTCCCCCTCTGTCAAAAGGGGTCCTGCTAAAGTAGTGGGCCTCAAGAACAGCCCCCAGAAATGGGAGCAGAGGGGCCCCGCAGGGTCTCTGGCCTGGCCAGTCAGGGACAAGGGGTGTCAGCCAACCCGCCCCCACCTATGCCATCAGAAAATTCCATCAAAGGAATCAAGGGAGTGTCAGGACCATGGCAACTCTGCTTGTCATGTGGCCAGGAATGACACAGAAAATGCCACTTCTCAAGTGAAAAGCCCTAACGAACCACACAAGGGGCAAGAGCCTAAAGTGCCCAATCCTAGTGTTCCTCTGACCCCTCTAGGAGGTGCCCCCTGCACCCACTGGGCATCAAAACCACTGTGAGCCTAGAGAAAAGCAGAGTCCACTTCCAAAGAAGGGTCCCCATGGGAGTAGGTGCACAGAGAGAAGTGCTGCTCTCCCTGGTGTAGGGCACCCACAAAGAGGAGTGCAGCTTTAAGAAGTTCCAAGATCAGGACGCCTGAGTGGCTCAGCTGGTTAAGCGACTGCCTTCCGCTCAGGTCATGATCCGGCAGACCCGGGATCGAGCCCCACATCGGGCTCCCTGCTCAGCGGGAAGTCTGCTTCTCCCTCTCTCACTCCCCCTGCTTGTGTTCCCTCTCTGGCTGTGTTTCTCTCTGTCAAATAAATAAAATCTTTAAAAAAAAATTTACTATTAAAAAAAAAAAGGGGGTGCCTGGGTGGCTCAGTTGGTTAAGCGACTACCTTCGGCTCAGGTCATGATCCTGGAGATCCGGGATCAAGTCCCGCATCAGGCTTTCTGCTCGGCGGGAAGCCTGCTTCTCCCTCTCTCAGTCCCTCTGCTTGTGTTCCCTTTCTCACTGTGTTTCTCTCTGTCAAATAAATAAATAAAATCTTAAAAAAAAAAAAAAAAAGAAGAAGAAGAAGAAGTTCCAAGATCAGTGTGGCTACACCAGCTTGAAGGAGCCATTATACACTTACGGCGCTACTGGGGGCCCTTCTTGGTCTGGGGTCCTCCAGTGGCTTTCCCAGAAGCCCAGGGAGTCCTCGCTGTTGGGGTCAAGGGAGAAAGCAGTCACTGTGGCCGGTCAGTGTGGTGTCTGGCCAAGGGCAAGTCAGCGTATCCCTAGCCCCACTCCCCAGGCCTGGATATAGCATGCCGAGTGGGGAGCAATGAGGGCAATCGGGCTTCATGGGGCCTGCCCTGGCCCCAACCCCTGCGGCAGGGAAATACCATGAGCATAAGCAACTACAGAGAGGACAATTGAAAAAGCCTGTGTTGAGCAAGGGCCTGTCACGGCCTGCAAGGCCCCTCGGTGTTTGGGTGCCTGGGTGCCCATGCCCTCCTAGCTCTCCTAGGACTGGGGCTGTTTCTTCTGTTCCAAGTCTTCGAGCATCAGGCTCAACACGTTTGCGATCTCGTAGTACAGCTCCTGAAGCCTGGAATGCAGTCAGAGGGGAGGGGGCCTGGGCTTGGGGGGCACTCCATGCCCCCTGAGCCCCACCCACTGCATGCCTGGCTCCCCCACCCACCCCCATCCTGTGGATTCAGCATGCCTGGTTGGTGTGGGCGCAGGGAAGAGCTAGGCCAGCTAGAATCTGGGTCCGCTGCTCGACCCCTGCCCCCAAGTAAGGTATTTCAGTACGGGTGTCAGGTTGGAGACACAAATCCTGGGCTGTAAATGAGGTGACTATGTGGAGGTGACCAGACACTGCCTGGCCCGCTCTTAGGCCAAACATGGAGGCTCCTTGACCCCCTCCTTTGGGTACCCTCAGTCCGTGAAGCCCTCCAGGGGGCTTCTATCATGAAGCCAGCCTCCTGGTGTCTCTCTGCACTCAAGGGCCCACTGCAACTCCTTAGCACCCATGCCCCTCCCCTCCCTGCTCAGTAATGGCCAGCCTTTACTCCAGCTAATGCACACGGAGCACAGCCCTGGGCTGGGCCAACTCAAAACCTCACACACTGCTTTTACAGCATCAGCCCCTATGTGACAGGCAGTGAAGGGTCAGAGACCTCCCCAGAGTCATAAAGGAAAGTCATGGCAGAACCAGGCCAGCAGCCTCAGCTCCTGCCTTGCCAACCGGTGCTCTCCCATCTGACTTCTGAAAAGGCATGGTGAGGAGTGGCCTGAAGAGTCCAAGGCGCGGCACTTCAGGGCCAGCCAGAGCAGGCTGGGGAGGGCCAGGGGAGCAGAGGCCCTGAGCCACAGGCCTGACCACATGGCAGTGCAGCCCCTGTGCACACATGGAGTCCAGGAAGGGCCTCACTTCAGCCACTCGCAGACGGGCCACCGTCCCCTTGCTTCTCCGTGGCACCTGCCACAGCCCCACCCTGAAGGAAACCTAGGAACCAGGAAAGGCCTGGTCTGCCACGGGCAGTGGGGCGGGTACTGACTTGTAGACCGTAGAGTCTTGGATGTCCAGAGTGGACAAGTAGACGTCGATGAAGGGCAAGCTGGTGCCAAAGTCATCCAGGACCATGGGGTCAGTGTGCCGCAGGGTCTTCTTGAAGTTCTCTACCAGCTCACTGAAACTTTTGTAGTCAGCATTTTTCTAGAGAGGGAAGCATAAAGAGGGAGTAAAGAGGAAAGCACAGGGACCTTTCACGAGGGGCCCAGGCACAGGCCCGACCCCAGCCCCAGGAGAAGCCCTGCGCCGAACCACAGGTTCACCCTCCAAGTCTCAGCCCTCCTGACCACAGCAGCTTCATGAGCCACTAGCACTGACATGAGGACTGGTGACGCAGAAAGGAACCAGGGAGAGTCTGAGTGTGGCTCGGTGTCATTTCACCCTGCCCTGTACAAACTCAGACACAGTTGAGACAGGCAGATGACTCTAGCTCAGAGAAGGGGCTCAGGAGGGATACGCTGGCTGCACAGGAGAGGAGGGGCAGGGGTCCAGCAGCCAGCACTGGCTCTGATGAGGTCAGAGAGCTCAGGCTGAAGAAAGAAGGCTCGCCCCCAGGCTTCCCAGCCCCAGCCTGCTGTGCCCATCCCCGTTCCACTTTAGAAAAACCAGAGTTAAGGAGCGCCTGTCAGGACCTCCATGGCCTCACTCAACACAGTGGACGGGGCCTATGGCTGCCCGACGACCAGGCGGCCTCAGAAACAAGAGCGTCCCAGGCAGCAGGCCTGCGAGTGGAGTTGTGCCCAGGGAGAAAGGAGAAACTATAACTACAGTACTCAGCTCTCTAAGAGGTCCAAGAGACACAAAAATATAGAGAATAAAGTCCAACTGTGGAAAATATAGGGCATCAGAACCTGCCTCATGTAAGACCAGAGCAGGCGGACACTACCTGCTGTCTACACAGGCCCCAGGCCCCCTCTGCCCCCTGCCTGTTTCCTGCTCCCCCACCTCACGGCCTCACCTGCATCTGCATCAGCCTGCTGACCTCCTCCTGCTGCCGCTTTAGAATCACCTGCTTCTCCTCCAGGAGTGCCGTGCGCCTCTCCACCATCAGGTCCCGCTGGAACTTTTTAATGGAGTCCTGGGGAGGGTGATGTTGGTAAGATACAGGCTCTCGCTGCATACCTACACACCCCATCTTTCTTCTTCCCTAGCCTTGCATGGCTCCTCGGCAGGGGGGAGGGCACCGCCCCCCCACAGGGCCGGGCCCCAACTCAAGCTGCCATGTGCCGCTGCAGGGACTCCCCGAGCTCCGGTTCTGGTGACCGCCAGCGCGAGGCGGGGAAATGCCTGGCTCCGGGAGTAGAGTGGGGCTGGGCAAGGAAGGTCCCATGGAGACGGGGCCTGTGGCGCTGCCTGCCACGCATAAGCCGAGCGCAGCCTTACCTCAGTGTGGATGATCATCACGCCCACGAACATACTGAGGAAGACGAAGGAGGCAAGCAAGATGAAGATGATGGTGAATGTCCGGCTGAGAGCCAAGTTGCGATTGTCCAGCTGTTCCTGCAGGTCCGTCCAGCCATCGACCTGCATGGGCAAGGCAGGGTGTGCCAAGTGCCAGGGCCCCTCAAGGTAGGCCTCCCCCTGCCCTGAGCTAGGGCAGCGCCAACCCCACTGAGGATGCCACCGGCTCTGTCTTCACCCCAGCCCCTCATCACCACCCCCATCCAATAACTCCAGTCTACACATGGTGGCTGAGGACACCACTGGCCAAGATGCCCTGGGGGCTCTTCTCTAAAAGGCCTCCCATCCTTCCAGAAAATAGACTGCCTCTCTGCGAGGCCATCCTTTGGAAAGACCCCAGAGCCTACCCTTCTGGACTTGGGCTTTGCAGACCGCTTCTGAGTGCAGCTGTGACAGCCTAGTCCCAGAAATCCCATGTGACCTGGCTTTCATTTCTGAAGTAAACCTGATCCAAATGAGTTATCTTTTAAGAACTCCTTGAAAGTTCTACAACCCTGTGGGATGAATGTAAATGCTCTAGGGAGTCACAAGATCAGAGAGGGGAAGGACCCCTGGCCAGGGCCCTGGGAGGCCAGCCTTCAACAGCCGCAGGCCAGCTAAGTACATGAACATGAGGAGGACCCCATGTGAGGCCCAGCCTGTCCACACACCCACCCCAGCCGGCAATCCCTTCTGTAGGCCCCTGCCCCCACCCCTGTTCCCAAACACAGTACCGTGGCCAAGCTGAAGAGAGTGAAGAAGGCCACAGCCAGGTTCCCCCAGTTATCCGGGTCACCCCGGTCTGGAATTCCAAATAGGCAGAAGCCCAAGATAGCAAAGATGAACATGAGGACGAACAACAGGATGAGCACGGAGGCCACGATGTAGGCTGTCTGCCCCACGGCAGTGATGAGGGTCTGCAAGGCAGAGGCACGGGGGGCTAGGCCAGACTGCGAAGCTGAGTGGGGCTCAGTGGACAGGTCCGGTCTTCCCTGACCCCAGCTGGCCTGAGCCTCCAGTGCCAGGACCCCTAAACACATGGATGTGTGCGTGGATGGATGAATGGGAACTGTATGCAGACTGAGGGCTGGGCCAACCCAATAGTGGCTGAGCAGTAACCTGGCCTCCACCCTCAGGCACCCATGGGCAGATGGCTCTCGGGCCTGGGTGTCTCCCCATCAGCACCACTAGCCACTCGAGTCCCAGCCTGCCTCTGTGGTCACTCCAAGGTGTCCCGCTCCTGCCTCTCAGCTGAGTGCCAGCCCAGGAGGAGCAGGGGAGCTACCCTGGGAGTGGGAAAGATAAAGCTTCAGAGGAATGTGGCTTCCCATTCCTTCCGGGTCCTGTTCCACAGACAGGTTTCCATCCCGTGACCTCAGTCTTCCCCTAAGAAGTGGGCATCCGTCTTGCCTCCCACTGTGTTGCCCGCCCCTGGGGAGCATAGTGTATGGCTCTTCGTCATTCACTCTCCATGCCCCAGTCTTGCACACACTTGGTGCTCAAGATCTATCTAGATGCTGCCCCAGACATCATTTCGAGGCAGGTGGACATTATCATTTGTCATGTTTCAAGATGCAGAAGCAGGGGCTCAGAAGAGCAAAAAGCCTTGGGCAATATAGCAGCAGAGCTAGGACCAACTCCCGAGCCCTTTGCCTTGTCCCCCCCACTTCATTCACTAAGGCCCCCTTCTCCAGGTCAAGAAGCTGCTTACTGTCTTCACACTAGGCACAGAGGCACTGGAGATAGCTGGGTCCTGGGACAGTGGAAGTGTGAGTCTGGGATAACTTGGGAAGCAGAAAGACAAGGGGAGAGCCCTGGTGCTGCTCACCATGTGGACTGCTAGAGACCTGTCTGCAGAGGGGAACACATCCCTCTCCTCAGGGGAAGAAAATCAGGGTTGGGGGGTTAGTTCTAGAAGAAGTAAGATGTACAAAATTGCCTCCCTCCCTGCGAGACAGAGGCAGGGCTTCTTTCCTAAGAACTACTGCAAGGGAAGAAGCAAGTGCTCGTGAGAAATGCTTCTCCGGAACACAATCCGTAGAAGAGGGCTGCCCGGGAAGGGGCACCCCTGAATGGGAGAACCCGGAACACCGGAGAAGAAGGACAGGCTCCGTCTTGGGGGGGGGAATCCCACTTCTAGGCCAGCCCAAGACCCAGTGAGACCTGAGGCCAAAAGGGAGCACCTTGAGAACAGCAGTGGAGGAGGTCTTGCTCTTCAGAAGCCCTGACACGTGGGACTCCAGGCGATTGGCCTTGACAATGATCTTCGAGCCCAGTCCAGGCAGGCCCCATTAGTCTGCAGTCCAGAGGTACAGAAATCCAATCCCTGTGGATGGTTGGCCCGAACCCCACAGGCTGGTAGATCCTTCCCAAGGAAGTCGGGAGCTTTCAAAGCTACAACCTGGCCCCCCTGGGAGCCGGATTTTTAAATTCCCAAACCCTTTAAGGAAGTAATTCCTCGCCTCTAGTTCAGCTCTCCGGGGCTCCGGGTGAAGCCACAGCTGCCCTCCTGGCATTCAGGGTATGGAGAGGCTCTGGAGGCATGGCAGGTGCCCAGGCCCGGCCACTCTGAGAGCCCTTCTGTGTGGCTGCCCAGATGTGTGCAGAGTGATGTGCCCTAGGATGCAGGAGCCCAGCACCGGAAGGCTGTTTTTTGGGCTGAAATGCCAAAGAACAGGGGCAGTGCAGTCCTCGAGTGCCCAGCCCGCAGACCCCCTCTGTGTGCAAAACAACACGGAACTGTTTCCTCACCCTTCGAGTCTATTGCCCTGAGGGGGAGCACAGAGTGTCATTCATTCATCAGGGGACAGGAGCCAAGAATGTGCCAGAGGGCCCACTCCATGGGCTCTGAGGCCATGACCCTGTCAAAGCCTCGTTTAGACTTGAGTGACTATAAATTAGCAGACGTACAGGTCCCACGTGTGGCACCTGCAGCTCCCCCTGGCCAGGCCACAGAGGACGTGTGACCTAGAGTCACTTCTGTGCTCCTAGGAATCTGGGGTCCGATGATATCCCTAAGGCCATAGGCAAGCCACAGCCAAGTGGCCTGGTAGTCCCCAGGGAACAACTTTGGGATACAAGGCTCTGCTGAATGACAGAAACCTCCGAGGTCAGACAAGGGGCCATGGATGTCTGTGAACACTATCTGCCTGCCCACAGGTAGGGCTCTGTTCATGTCTACAAGAAGCAAAGGCTGAAAAAGGCCTACAGTCACCAAGCAAGCCAGGATGAGCTCTGGGACAGACCCCGGGCTGTCTTCTCATCACTTGATTCCATGCCCTGGAAAGATGGGATGTCCATGCCAGGCCCTAAAGTTCTGGTATTTTCAGGCCAGGCTGCCACAATAGAGCCAAGACAATGCAGCTCCTGCCCTCGGCTTCACAACGTGACAGTCTGAGTCACTGCCTCTCCCCTGGACCCCAGGCCTACATGGCTCCATCCTTCCCTTGCAGCCCTGGCCTTCCTTTCCCTCAGTCCACAGCCATTACTCTCCTTCCTCACATGCCTCCCAGAGGTCTCTGCCACCTTCATTCCATGGTGACCTGTCTCCTGGCCTCACCTGAAAACCCACTCCTTAGCGGGACATCACTCCTCAGCCGCCCACTCAATGGAGGCCGCCTAGTCCCCACCGGCCTGATTCAGGAGGCCATGCCTTGTCATGCCCTCAGAGACCCTACCTCCATGGGTAAAGCCCCTGCTCCTAGAAAGAGCCAGCCTTCTAGCTAATCAGTCCCCCTCGTGTCTTGGAATCTCTTCTTCCAGGCTCCATGCCATGCTCAGTCATTCTTGGGGCCTTCATCATCCCTCTAAAATATCAACCATCCCCCAGGCCTCTCTGTCCTTGACCCCCTCATCCCCAGTGACCCCAACACCACTTCTGGCTCCTGCTCCCTTGGTGCCCCACACCTGCAAAAAAGCAACTGACTGTTCCCTCAGTCTGAGGTACCCGTCACCCAGCATCCACCCCCCAAGGACCTCTCATTTTCTTTCCTGTCCACCTGCCTTACCACCACCCCTACCTGCCACGGACTGCAGTACCCAGCACCTCTGTCACTCCCATCCCCTACTTCTAGGACACATTAGGGTCTATGTCTAGCCTACAAACAAGGGGAGCCACTCTCAAGTTTGAAAGGAGGGCTGCCGTGATATGATGTACCCTTTAAAGATTCTTCCTAGCAGGTACTCAACATCCCTCAGCATCAGGGAAATACAAATCAAAACCACAGTGCAATACCACCTTACATGGGTCAAAATGGCTAGAATTCACAAGTCAGTAAACGACAGATGTTGGTGAGGATGTGGGGAAAGGGGAACCTTCCTACACCGTTGGTGGGAATGCAAGCTGGTGCAGCCACTCTGGAAAAGAGTGTGGAAGTTCCTCAAAAAGTTGAAAATAGAGCTTCCCTATGACCCAGCAATCGCACTACTAGGTATTTACCCTAAAGATACAAATGTGGTGATTCGAAGGGGCATGTGCACCTGATTGTTTATAGCAATAATGTCCACAAAGAGCCTAAATGTCCATCAACAGATGAATGGATAAAGAAGATGTGGTATACATACCGTGGATGTATATGTATATACAGTGGAATACTATACAGTAATCAAAAAACAAAATCCTGCCATTTGCAGTGACATGGATGGAACTGGAGGGTATTTTGCTGAGCAAAATCAATCAGTCAGAAAAAGAAAACTATCATATGATCTCACTGATATGAGAAATTTGAGAAACAAGACAGGGGATCATAGGGAAAGAGGGAAAAATGAAACAAGATGAAACCAGAGAGGGAGACAAACCATAAGAGACTCTTAATCATAGGAAACAAACTGAGGGTTGCTGGAGAGAAGGGTGGTGGGAGGGGGATGGGGTAACTGGGTGATGGACACTGGGGAGGGTATGCGTTGTAGTGAGTGCTGTGAATTGTGTAAGACTGACGAATCACAGACCTGTTCCCCTACAACAAATAATACATCATATGTTAATTTTTAAAAAATGGAGCGCCTGGGTGGCTCACTTGTTAAGCATCTGCCTTCAGCTTGTCATGATCCCATGGTCCTGGGATCAAGCCTCAAGTCGGGCTTCCTTCTCAGCGGGAAGCCTGCTTCTCCTTCTCCCACTCCCCCTGCTTGTGTTCCCTCTCTCGCTGAGTCTCTCTCTGTCAAATAAATAAATAAAATCTTCTTTTAAAAAATTAGAATTAAAAAAAAAAAGTTTCTCCCCAACTGCAGGGGCATTTTGCCCCAGGACTCTCTCAGGAGTGTGGGAAGCCAGTGCAGGAATCCTGACTAAGGAGGAGGGTGATGGAGAAAAGATGAGGACAGGTCACTAACTACATAGGAGGTCATGCAACAGGACTTTGAGACACAGGTATCAATGCTGACAGTCAAATTTATGCCCTGGCTGTATGCATGAGTGGAGGGTGGGGTACAGCCTTTAAAAAAGACACAACACAGAAGGAAAGGCCAGGGTCTGGGGATGTGAGGGTGGGGGACAGTGATGACTTGCAGCTCAGACGACCTGTGTTGAGGAGCACATGAGATGTCCAGGAGGCCATGTGTCTGAAGGTCAGAGAGAAGTGTGGGCATGTGAAGACCCCTGAAACATGGAAAAGATCACTCAAATAGGATACACAGAGTGGGGTGTGGGGGAAGAGAACGTGGGGTACAGTCTTGAGAAAACAGCATGCACCCGAGATGTCAAGCTCAAGAGGCTGGAGGAACCCCAAAAGAAGGCAGTGATGGGGTACCAATGGATCTGGCCAGTGGGCCTGGTGACAAGGAAGTTGTTGACTACCTCAAAGAGGCTAGTTCCTATGGTGGGATGAAGCCAGCACACAAAGAAAGGAAGTGGGGAGTAGGAGTTACAGACACCTGTCTCCAGGAGCCTCACCATGGAAGGCAGAACAGGAGGCCTGGCCTCCGCTGTTTGAGGGGGACCCCACGGGCACGGATGGGACTACATGAGAGCATACAGTGAATGAATGCAGGTCTGTGGCTTTTCAACACTGTCCTCATTTCGTCCCCCAGGCCTGGGCCTGCTAAGTATAGGGCCCAGGGCCCAGACAGACACGCCAGGTGGGCTAGGGGCAATCTCTCAGCAAAATAGGCCAACACACACCTGAGCTGGTCACATGGGTCCGAGGCCTCCCCTTCCTGGAGAAGCGTGGACATGGCACACAGAGCCCCGGTAAACATACTGTGCCAGGATGGAGGCTTCAGGGCAGGTGGGGTCAGCTATGAAACCTTCTGAGCTAAAGACAGAAGACTGGTCACACCATGTCTTCTGGCAGAAGCACCATTCCTAGAGCTGCCTGAACAAAGCAATGAGACCATTCCCATCAGAAGGAAATGGAGTGGCCCGTACCACCGAGGAGCCAGAGACTCCTGGGGATGTAGTTCAAGGGGCCTGTACCATAAGGGAGTGCATCCCTTGGGTAGCACAGGAGAGAGGCAAAGTTTGTGGGGCCCCTGGAATCGGCCGCACCGTTCAAATCTCAGTTGTGGCATCTAACTGCTATGTGACTATAGGTCTCAATTTCTCCATCTGTAAAATAGAGCTAAGGACACTCTTCCTTAATTGTTTTACAATGAAATGAGGGAACATGGGTGAAGATCGACCTGACATATAGGAGGACTCAGTAACTGGATAGTGGTGGTAGGATTATTTCCTCAGGGGGTGGTGAGCAGACGGGCCCTGTGGCCAGCACGCCCAGACCACGGCAGCCCCAGGTTACTCACCCGGATGCCACGGCTGTAGGGGATAAGCTTGAGGACACGCAGGGACTGCATGCCTTCAGCAATGTTGAGGTAGGGGTAATGCTTGCCCTTGAATCTGCGAAGACCATAGGGGATGAAGATAGTGATGATAATGATTACATCCAGCAGGTTGTAGCCATCCTTCCAGTAGTTGATGGGGTCCACGTAGAGCTTCATGCAGAACTCGGAGCTATAGATGGACACAAAGACCAGCTCGGAGACCTGAGGGGGTGCCGAGGGTCAGAGGGTGAGGCCAAGCTGCAGAGTCCATCGTTCCACTCTCTCCCTGCAAGAGGAGCCCGATGGATTGTGTGCCTCTTGGCGGGAAAGAGGAAGGTACTCCTCAGTCAACCACGTGAGACAGAAACCCAGGTAGAGTCCATAGCAGACACAAGGCATGCCTGATTCTCTTCCCCTTCTGCATCTTTCCTCCCTGCAGCCCAAAGCCTGGGGCTAGGTCACAGCGGGGGTGCTTGAGAACAACGGACTGACCAGAAGATGGAATGATCTTCCAGACCCCCGTCTAAGTCAGTTGGACCTGTGAGGTAACCTGAATGTAAGCTTTCCCAAAGAGAAGACCCCAAGAGTGTTCTGGCCAAAAACTTTTAGGAACAGAGATGAAATATTCAATATCTATTAATATTTATCCATTCATCACACATACTGAATATCACCTAACTGTTTGAGAACGGAACAGCAGAACATTCCGCTTTTTCTCCCACTTCTATACTTTATGAAATGACCCGATTCAAATTCTTCTCTTGCGTCTACAACTCCAGTGGCTTTGATTTTAACAAAAGGTACTTCCTGAGTGATCTAACTTCTTCCTTATTATCAGAGCACTCATTGACTGAAGCAGTTTTTTTTAAGCACCCCCATGGGCCAAGCAAGAACTGTTTTAGCATGAGAAAACACAACAATGAATTAGACGGCAAAGGTTCAGCCCCCAACACGCATCTGATCTGGTAGGGGGAGACAGAAAGGAAGGCTCAAACACATATATACATGATATGACCCCAGGTAGGAAGGAAGGGGAGTGAAGGAAACAGCCAAAGGATATAAAAGGACTGGTCAGGGTGGGAGGGAGAGTCTTGGCAGCTATTTTAGAAAAGGTGGTGAGTGGAGGCTTTGGAATGGAGCCATAATAAAATCTGGGACAAAGTTCCCCAATAGCAAGTACAAGGGCCTTCAGGTGAGAGAGCGTTTGTGCAAAGAACAGCCAAGGCCACATGGCTACAACAGAAAGGGGTGAGAGCAGGGCAGGAGATGCCCTTGGAGGGGCATGCCACGTAGGGTAGGCCTGGTTAGAGCTTTGAATTTTAACCTCCACCTTGGAAGATTCTGAGCAAGGGAGTGATAGGAGCTAATTTACATTCTTAAGAGATCTCAGTGGAAAAGAGACTGGTGGGTAGCTGGCAAGAAGGGCGAGAAGGGGCTGGCTTAGGGAGGAAGAGACAGATAGCAGGAGAATTTCTCCCAGTTACCCAGCAAGAGGGGAGGTTAGACCAGACTGGACTGGGGGATAGTGTGGCATCGAAGGGAAGAGGGGAGAACCCTTCTTTGGTAGGCTGCCAAGTCAGGACTTGCTGCTGGAGTTCGGGGTGCACAGGGAAGAAAGGAGGCTAAGGAAGATTCTAGTGCTTGAGGCAGAGCAACTGGGTCAGTGGTGATGCTTTCCCTGAGATGAGTTTGGGGTGGGTTGAAGTGGGCTGGAGAGAGTTTCTGGAGGGAAAGAGGAAGGCTTTTGAGATAGATCACCTTTTAAATATATGTCAAATGCCACTAGAAGTTGTAACTCAGGCCACAACTACCCATTTGGATAATATTAGGGCTGTTGGTGTTTTTATTTGTCCTGCCTCCTTATGTTTGTGGCCCCTACTTGGCAACCATTTACATATGTTATTATTTTTTTAACTACTATGTAATATTTAAGATACACAAAAAGGCATAAATAAAAAATGAACCACTGCATACTACCACCCAGCTTAAGAAATAAAATCTTATTACCATTGCAGGCCGTCTCCTGTGTAGCACTCACGGGGCGGGCGCTCTCAGGGACCAAGGCCCCTCCCCCCCATAAAGGTAATCCTATGCGAACCTGCAGCAGGCCGCACTCATGTATTTTACAGTCTTACCACATACGTATCCCTAAAAGTACACGGCATTCTTTTGCATTTTTTAGAAATCACACCAACAGCATAACCATGGAAGTACTCTTTGGCAATTTGTTTTTTTTGTTTGCTTTTCATTTAAAATAATGTTGGAGCGCCTGAGTGGCTCAGTCATTAAGCATCTGACTCTTGATTTCAGCTCAGATCATGACCTCAGCATCACAAGATCAAGACCCCCCGACCCGACCCTCCATGCATGCGCTCACTCTCTCTCTCTCTCTCTAAAATGGATAAATTTTTTTAAAGATTTTATTTATTTATTTTAGAGAAGAGAGACAGCACAAGCAGGGGGTAAGGGCAGAGGGAGAGGGAGAGGCAGGCCACCCGACATGGGACTCAATGCCAGGACCTGAGATCATGACATGAGCCAAAGGCAGACGTTTAACTGACTGAGATACCCAGGCGCCCCTAAAATGGATAAATCTCTCTAAAAATAAATAAAACTGTGAGATTCATTGATGCTGATATGTGTAAACCTAGTTTACACAAAGCCTAGTGGTTTTACTACTATGTAGAAATAAAATACTGTAATTTATTTATCTAGTTACCCATTGGGTGATATTTGGCTTGTTGCTAATTTTTACTATTGCAAAGAGCATAACAGAACCAGAAGGGTGAGTAATTGGTGTAGGTTTTATCATTATCCATGTGTAAAGCTTCCCTCCATTACTGACCCAGGAGTGGATTAGCGAGCTGTAGGATGTGAGCACCTTCAAATTCACTGGATAGTGAAATGTGTTTTCTGAAGCTATTGTACCCACTTAATACCACAGTGCTCCTATGGTTTTACGTCCTCGCCAACACTTCCCACTGTTGAACTTCTCCGTTTTTGTCAGTCCAATGAATATGCAATGGCATCTTTTTATTTTGTCATTTCTCTAACTAATGAAGCTGGACACCTTAAATTGTAAACTGCCTGTTTCTTATATTTTGCCAAATTCTCAGCTGGATTGTTTTTTGTTTTTCTTACTGGCCTGCAAAACAATCAATTTTTCCAGCTATTTTAAATGCCGATTCTTTACCTGTTAGATGTGTTGCAAATCTCTTTTCCTGTGCTGACTTATGTTTTCACGATTTCAATGATCTTTTGGTGAGAAGTTTAAAACCTTAATGGAATCAAATGAACCAAACTGTTTTTTCATGACTTACAGATTTTGTATTTTAAGAAACCATCCCTTCCTGAGATCATATAAGAATTCTATACTTTCTTCTAAACATTCTGAAGTGTCACTTTTCACGTTGAGTCTTTTACCCGGCAGACACACAGCAGTTGTGTCTGCCGTGAGGCAGAGATCTAGTGACATGCTTTCCCCATACATACGACCAATGGTCCCAGGACTGTTTCCTGCAGAAGGCACTCTTTTGGCACTGGCCCACAGTGCTCCCTGACAGGTGTGGGGTCTCTGTACCGACCAGGGTCTGTTTCCCAGCACTCTTTCCTGTTGCCCTGGCCCTGCCTTAATTATGAAAGCTCTATACTAAGTCTCGTTATCTGAAGTCCAGCCTTCTTTCCCCTTTTAACTTTCAAAGTCATCTTGCTTATTTGCTTCTTCTCTTTCATCTGTTCTCTAAATTTTAGCATCAGCTTTTGCAACCTATAAAAAACACTCTGCCCTATATCTTATTGCAATTGCATTAATTTTATGGATTAATTTGGGGATTGCAATGAATTTGTATATCACTCTGGGTAATCTTTGTAACACGTGTTTTTTTTTTTAAGATTTTCTCTACTTATTTGAGAAAGAGAGAGAGAAAGATACAAGCAAGGGGCGGGGCAGAGGGACAAGCAGACTCCCCACTGAGTATAGAGCCTGATGCAGAGTCCAATCCCAAGACCCTGATATCATAACCTAAGCCAAAGTCAGTCACTTAACCGAGTCAGCAAGGCACCCCTAAAACAAGTCTTAACAAGTCGTCTAATCCATGAATGCAGGATATCTTTCCCTTAATGCAGGTCTTATTACTTTCATCAGTGTTCTATAGTTTTCAGGACACACACCTCTCACCTCCTTGGTGAAATCTGGTCCTAGGTATTTTATTATTTTGGATGCCTTTGTAAGTCAAAGTTTCTTAAGTTCCTTTTCAGATTGTTCATTGCCAGTATACAAAGATACGTCTGATTTTTGTTGTTGATCTTGTATCCAACAACTTTGTTCAATTTGTTTAATAGTCCTAATAGTTGTGTGTGTAGGGGTGTGTGTATTCTTTGGGATTCTCTATACATAACATCAAGTCACATGCAAACAAAGATAATGTTTCCTTTCCAATTTGAATATCTTTTGTTTCTTTTTCCTGCTTAATTGCTTTGGCTAGGACTTCCAGCATAATTTTTAAAATGATGAAAGCAGGAATCTTTATCTTTTCCCTGATCTTGGTTAGATTAGAAAGCTTTCTAGTCTTTCACTCTTGAGTATGATGTTAACTGGATTTTTTCAGAAATGCCCATTATCAGGTTAAGGAATTTCCCTTCTATTTCTAGTTTAAGTTTTGTTTGGTTTGTTGTTTTTAAATCATGAAAGGGGTATTGGCTTTTGTCAAATTCTTTTTTAGCAAGAACTGATGCAAACATGGGATTTTTCCCCCTTCATTCTACTGGTCTATTACATTGACTGACTTTCATACGTTGACAGCATTCCAGGGATAAATCTAGTAATGAATCATGGTGTCATGATTATGGTGCACAATCCTTTAAAGTATGCTGCTGGACTCAGTTTGTTAGTATCTCCATGAGGATTTTTGCATCTATATTCATAGGAATATCTGTCTGTAGTTTTCTTTTCCTGTGATGTCTTTCTCCGGTTTTGGTAACAGGGTAACGTTGAACTGATGTAATGAATTCAAAAGTGTTCCATCCTCTTCTATTTTCTGAAAACTTCAGAAGCATTGATATTTATTCTTCTTCAATGCAGGGGGAAGGGGAGCCTGGGTGGTTTAGTTGGTTAAGCATCTGGTTTTGGCTCAGGTCATGATCCTAAGGGCCTGGGATTGAGCCCCAAGGTGGGCTTCCTGCTCCACGGGAAGCCTGCTTCTCCATTTCCCTCTCCCTTTTTCCCTGCTTGTGCTCTCTTAAACAAACAAACAAACAAGCAAGCAAGCAAACAAACAAATGCAGGAGCAAATTAACTAGTGAAGCCATCTGGTTTTGTGCATTTCTTTGTTGGGATGATTTGGATTATGATTTAACCTCTTACTTATTATAGGACTGTTCCAATATGTCAGTTTTCTATTTTTTTTCTTAAGTCAGGTTTGGAGTTAGTATGTTTCTAGAATTTGTCCATTTCATCTAGGTTGTCTAATTTATTGGCAACCAATTGTTTATAGTATTCTCCTATAACCCTTCTTATTTCTATGAGGTCAGTATTAATGGCTCAACTTTCATTTCTATTATTAGTAATTAGGGTCTTTTTTATCTCTTTAGTCAATCTAGTTAAAGTTGTCAATTTTGTCGATCTTTTCAAAAAAAAGAAATTCTGAATTCGTTGATTTTGTCTCTATTATGTTTATCTCATGCTAATCTTTTTTGTTTTCTTCTTTCTGCTGTCTTTCGGCTTGGTTTACTCTTCTAGTTCCTTAAAGTCGAAAGTTAGGGGCACCTGGGTGGCTCAGTTGGTTAAGTGACTGCCTTCGGCTCAGGTTATGATCCTGGAGACCCAGGATTGAGCCCCACATGGGGCTCCCTGCTTGGCGGGAAGCCTGCTTCTCCCTCTCTCACTCCCCCTGCTGTGTTCCCTCTCTGGCTGTGTTTCTCTCTGTCAAATAAATAAATAAAATCTTTTTTTAAAAAAAGTCTAAAGTTAGGTTTTTAAACTAAGATCTTTTTCTCTTTCCTAATGCAGACATCTACAGGTATATATTTCCCTCTGAGTACTGCTTTTGCTGCATCCTGTAAGTTTCTGTTTTTTAAATGGAAGTATATTCACATACAATATTAGTTTCAGGTGTACAACACTGACTTGACATTTACATACATTATGAAATGCTCACCATAGTAAGTGCAGTTACCATGTGTCACCACACAAAGTTATTGCAATATTATTGACTATATTTCTTATGTGTTATGTTGTATGTTCATTTTCATTTACCTTAAAGTACTTCCTAATCTCCTTTGTGATTTCTTCTTTGACCTATTGGTTAAGACTGTTTCCATATATGTGAAAAAGTTCCAATTTTCCTGCTGTTATTGATTTCCAGTTTCATTCCACTGTTGTCAGAAAAGATACTTTGTATGACTTCAGTATTTTTAAACTTATTGCATCTTGTTTAAGGCCCAACATATGGTCTATTCTGGAGAATGCTTCATGTGCATTTGAGAAAAATCTGTATTTTGTTGGTGAATTGATCTTTTTGTCAATATATAATGCCCTCGTCTCTTATAACAGTTTTTGCCTTAATATCTATTTTGTCTGATTCTGATATATATCTCTTTTCATTGCTACTTGCATGGACTATCTTTCTCCATTCTTTTACTTTCAACCTATTTCTATCTTTGGATCTCAAATAAATCTTTTGTAGACAGCATATGTTTGGATTTTTAAAAATATTTTTAATGTATTTATTTGACACAGAGAGAGAAGCAAGGGGAGTGGGAGAGGGAGAAAGAGGCTTCCCACTGACCAGGGAGCATGATGTGGGGCCCGATCCCAGGACCCCGGGATCATGACCTGAGCCAAAGGCAGATGCTTAATGACTGAACCACCCAAATGTCTTTATATTTGTATTTTTAAAAATAACCCATCCTGTCCTAATTGAAGAGCTTAATTCCTCTATATTTAAAGTAATTACTGGTAAAGAAGAAATACCTCTGCCATTTTGTGATGTTTTATATATGTCCCATCCTTTTTGTTCCTTCATTCCTCCATTACAGCTTTATTTTGTGCTTGATTCTTTTTTAGTGCACCACTTGGATTCCTTTCTCATCCTTCTTCTGTATATTTTTTCATTATTTTCTTGGTAGTTACTCTCATGATTACAATTAAGCTCTTAAACTTGTAGCAATCTATTTTTAATACCTTAGCTTCAATAGTATAAAATAATTCTGTTTCCTTAGAGCTCCATCCCCCTTTTACATTTTTGTTGTCATAAAATACATCTTTATACATTGTGCACCCATTAACTATAAGTATTGTTTTATGTGTTTGTATTTTAAACCATATATGTGTGTGTTTATATATATATATATGGTGTATGTGTGTGTGTATATATGTATATGTATATGTATATGTATGTGTATATATATATGTATATATATATATATTATATACAGTGGCTTCAAGTTGCTGTATAGTTTCATTTCCACCTACAAGACTATCTTTAGCATCTCTTGTGGAACTTCTAATAGCAAACTCTTCCAGCTTTTGTGTATCTGGAAATGTATTAATTTCTCCTATTTTTTTTAATTTTTATTTTTTTCAGTAGACTCCAAGCTGGGCATGGAACCCAATGTAGGGCTTGAACTCATGACCCCAAGATCAAGAACTGAGCTGAAATCAAGAGTCGGACACTTAACTGGCTGAGCCACCCAGGCGCCCCTCTCCTTCATTTTTTGAAAGATAGTTTGCTGGATACAGAATTCTTGGTCAACAATATTTTTCTCTCAGTACTTGAAATATGGTCCGTCACTTCCTTCTGTCTTATTGAGAATTCCTTGTATGGGACAAGTTTCTTCTCCCTTGGTGCTTTCAAGATTCTCTTTGCCTTTTGACAATTATGTGCTTCAGTGTAGATCTCTCTGTGTTTGTCCTTGGAATTTACCGAGATTCTTGGATGTATATATTCTTTATGAAATCTGGGAAACTTTTAGCTATTATTTTTTTAAATATTCTTCCCACCTCTTTCCCTTTCTCCTCTCCTTTTGGAACTTCCAATATGTATATGTTGATATGTTTGATTTTGTCCCACAGTCTCTTAAACTCTGTTCATTTATCTTCATTCTTTATTCTTTCTGTTCCTCAGATTAATTTCAATAAATTTGTCTGTTTCACTGATTATTTCTTCCATCTGCTCAAATCTGCTCTTGAACCCTCCAGTGAATTTTTTGGTTATTGTACTTTTCAGCTCCAGAATTTCTGTTTGGTTCTTTTTGGTTATAATTTCTATCTCTTTATCGATATTCTTTCTTGAGACACTGTTCGCCTGGTTACCTTCAGCTCTTTGCCCATAGTTTCTTTTAGCTCCCTGAGCGTAATTTACCCAGTGGACTTACTGAAGTGTTTGTCTAGCAATTCCAATGTCTATGCTTTCTCAGGGACAGTTTCTATTCAATTTTTCTGTATAAAAGCCATAGCTACTTGTTTATTTGCCTGCTTACTTTTTCTGAAACTAGACATTTTATTTTTTTAAGATTTTAGTTATTTATTTGACAGAGAGAGCGAGAGAGCACAAGGAGGGTAACGGTACAGGGAAGGAAGAAGCAGGCTCCCAGCTCAACATGGGCTCAATCCCAAGACTCCAGCATCATGACCTGAGCCAAAGGCAGACGCTTAACAATCTGAGCCACTCAGGTGCCCCTAAAACTACACATTTTAAATATTATAATGTGGTAGCTCTTTTCTTTTAATATTTTATTTGTTTATTTATTTGTTTATTGACAGAGAGAGAGAATGAGTGGGGTGGAGGGAGAGGGAGAGAAAGAAGCAGACTCCCTGCTGAAGGGGGAGCCCCATATGGGGCTCGATCCCAAAACCCTAAGATCATGACCTGAGCCAAAGGCAGATGCCCAACCGACTGAGCCACCCAAGCATTACTATAATGTATTAACTTTAAAAAATCAGATTCTTCCCTGTCCTCAGAGTTTGTTAGTTTTTTGGGTAGTTGTTTGTTTAGTGGCCTGTCTTTTTAAAAAACTGTATTCTTTGCAGGGTGCCTGGCTGACTCAGTTGGTACAGCATGTGACTCTTGATCTCGGGGTTGTGGGTTCAAGCCCCACACTGAGTGCAGAGAGTACTTAAAAATAAAATGTTAAAATGTTTTTAAAATTGCATTCTTTTCCATGTGTGGTCTTCAAAGTATCTTCCTTTAGCCAGTGTAAAGGAGAGATTTTCTTAAATGCCTCACACAAAAAGAAAAAGAGGAAAGGAGGAAGGAACAGGAAAAGAGGAGATAAGGGGGAAGGGAGAGAAGGAAAGGGGAGGAAGAAAGGGAGGGAGGGAAGGAAAGAAAGGAAAAAGAAATTCTCCTAGTCTTTTTTGCAGAATGGCTGTGTTGGAGGACTCCCTCAATGCTTAGCCAAGTCATTTATAACTCTAGCCTAACCTTCACTCCCTACTTGTTTCAAGCCTAAATATCAGCCAGAGGTGAAACTTTGAGGTCTTCTTAGTTCTTTTCTAAACATATATCCTGCCCTGGGCATTTATGGCTCTCTAAACCCTACCATACACTTGGAAGCTTGTTAATGCCTTTATTTTCCAAAGACTCTCTCTCCTGGATTTTCTTCTAAGGCTTTTAGTATGTCCTTTGTTTATATCAACTGGTTTCTTGTTGTGGTTTTTGTTGTTTTGCCCCAGATGGCAGTGGGTTTTTCATTGTCTCGCAATGATTTTAGAAAATGCTCTCTGCAGTCACCTTTCTGCACTGAGAAAGTTCCAAGTTAGGCAAAACAAAGGCAATAGCTGTCCTTCAGGCAGCCCTCAAACAGGTCAAAATACACAACACAACTCTTTAAGTACAAGGTCTGGGGGGGCGCCTGGGTGGCTCAGTTGGTTGAGTGACTGCCTTCGGCTCAGGTCATGATCCTGGAGTCCCGGGATTGAGCCCCACATCAGGCTCCCTGCTCGGCGGGAAGCCTGCTTCTCCCTCTCTTGCTCCCCCTGCTTGTGTTCCTTCTCTCGTGTTTCTGTCAAATAAATAAATAAAATCTTAAAAAAAAAAAAAAAAAGTTGACTCTTTCTTAGGGCTCCTGAGTGGTGCAGCTGGTTAAGCATCCAATTCTTGGTTTCAGCTCAGGTCATGATCTCAGTCATGAGATGGAGACCTGTGACATGCCCTGGGTCAGGCTCCATGCTCAGCAGGAAGTCTGCTTGGGATTCTCTCTCCTTCTGCCTCTGCCCCTACCTCTGGCACCCGCTTGCACGAGCTCTCTAAAATAAATACTCTTTGGGACACAGGGCTGGCTCAGTCAGTTAAGTGTCTGCCTTCAGCTCAGGTCATGATCCCAGGATCTGAGTCCTGCATCAGACTCCTTGCTTGGCGAGGAGCCTGCTTCTCCCTCTACCTACCTCCCTCACTGCTTGTGCTCTTTCTCTCTTGCTAATAAAACCTTTAAAAAAATAATCTTTTTAAGAAATAAAAAATCAAAGTTGACTTTCAGGACTCACTGTTCACTTATTTGCTATAGATCTTTGACTATTTTCCAGCGTTCTGACAGTTTTTGTCCATTTCCAGGTACTTCTGTGGACAAATGGACACGTAGAGCTACCTACTCCACCATTCTCACACACATCACTCATCTTCATTTTTTTTTAAAGATTTTATTTATTTATTTGACAGAGAGAGATATCACAAGTAGGTAGAGAGGCAGGCAGAGAGAGAGGAGGAAGCAGGCTCCCCGCTGAGCAGAGAGCCCGACGTGGGCCTCGATCCCAGGACCCTGAGATCATGACCTGAGCCAAAAGCTGAGGCTTTAATCCACTGAGCCACCCAGGTGCCCATTTCCTTCATTTTTGAAGGGTGGGTTTTCTGGAGGTAGAATTCTTGGCTGACATTTTTTTTTCTTTCAGCACTTTGAATACAACATCCCACTGCCTTCTAGCCACTGTAGTTTCCGGTAGTAAATCAGCATTAATTTTACTGAGGATCTTTTGTATGTGATGAATAATTTCTCCACTGGTACTCTAAAATTCTCTTTCAACAGTTTGTTCATGATGTGTCGAGATGAATTTCTGAGTCTATTCTCCGAGTTCGCTGATGTTTTTGGATGTACAGATTAATGTTTTTCATCAAATTGGGGGCATTTTTGGCCAATATTCCTTTGTATTTTTTTCTGCCCTTTCTCTTGTCTCCTGGGACACCTTGTTTATTTGATGGTGTTCCACATGTCTCTGATCATTTTTAGTCCTTCATTTTTCTTTTTTTTTTTTTTAAGATTTTATTAACTATTTGACAGAGAGCGAGAGAACAAGCAGGGGAGCAGCAGGCAGAGGGAGAGGGAGAAGCAGGCTCCCCCACTGAGCAAGAAGCCCGATGAAGGGCTTGATCCCAAGACCCCAGGATCATGACCTGGGCCTAAGGCAGACGCTTAACCGACTAAGCAGGCACCCCTAGTCCTTTGTTTTTCTTTCTCTTCCTCACACTGGAGAATCTCAATTGACCTATCTCTCTGTTTTTCAATTTCTTCCTCCACAAGCTCAAATCTGCTACTGAATTCGTCTAATGAATTTTTCCTTTCAATTATTTTAGTTCTCAACTAAAGAATTTCCATTTGGCTCTTTTTAAAATTTCTCTCTTTATTCATATTCTCTATTTGGTGAGACATTCCTCTCATGTTTTCCTTTCATTCTTTAGACAGAATTTTTTCTTTAGTCCTTTGAATATATTTACAATCTCTATTTTAAAAATCTGAGATGGGCTTCCTTAGGGACAGTTTCTACTGACTGTACTTTTATTTGCTTGGGTAGGGGTCATATGTTCTTGCTTCTTTGCATGTTTCAAGACCTTTTTTTTTTTTTTTTTTTTTTGCTGTTGTTGGAAAATGGACATTTTAAATTATATAAAATTGGAACCCTCGGGACGCCTGGGTGGCTCAGTTGGTTGAGCGACTGCCTTCGGCTCGGGGCATGATCCCGGAGACCCGGGATCGAGTCCCACATCGAGCTCCCTGCTCGGTGGGAGGTCTGCTTCTCCCTCTCTCACTCCCCCTGCTTGTGTTCCCTCTCTGGCTGTGTTTCTCTCTGTCAAATAAATAAAAATCTTTAAAAAAAAAAAAAATTGGAACCCTGGAAATCAGAAGACCCCCTCTCCCTAGAATTTTGTTATTGTTGCCATTTTTTTAAGGGACTTTCCAGAAGTACTTCTGTAAAGTCTGTATTTTTTTTTTTAAGATTTTATTTATTTGACAGAGAGAAACACAGCCAGAGAGGGAACACAAGCAGGGGGAGTGAGAGAGGGAGAAGCAGGCTCCCCACCAAGCAGGGAGCCCGATGTGGGACTCGATCCCGGGTCTCCGGTATCATGACCTGAGCCGAAGGCAGTTGCTTAACCAACTGAGCCACCCAGGCGCCCCAAGTCTGTATTTTCATGTGTGGCCAAAGACCCACTTAGCTAACTTAATGGTCTGCTAATGAATGGGCAGATATTTCTATAGATGCCTGGACCCACAAAGTTTCCCAGCCTTTGCCATGAGGTTCTGAGTGTTGGGGCAGACATCTAATAGTCCAGCAGTTTACTTCTCTCCCCTAGCCTTCACTTCTTGCTTGTAGAGTCTCAAATTTTTCAGAGGTGAGAGATCAGGGCCTTCTCAGGACTCTCCTGATACCTTCATTGAGATCCTCCAAAATGGTAATAATTTCTCAGAGGTTCATAATTAATCAAGGGTTTTCATACACGTTATCCCATGACCTCAGCCACCCTGTGTGCATGAATAACATCACTTTATGAATGTTGAAGATGAACAATTTTGAGATTAAGTAACTTGCCAAAAACCCCAATCTCCCCAACACTGAAATCTGTACCCCTTCTACAGCACAGAACCTCCCCAGGCTTGCAAACCAGGGTCCTACAGGAGGTATGTTATGTGACCCATAGGGCCTCTGCAGGACAATCAAATGTTTAGACTCCTCAACTTGGCTCTTCCCCTGACTCCTATCAAGTGCCATATCTAACATGATGTTCTTCAGTCCATTACCAAACACTGTAGAAAGCTGGGGTGGATGTACTGCCATACCAACAGGTTCTGAGAAGTGGTGCCAAATGGACACTGGCATGTTTCAGGCATTGACTAGGGTAATCCACCACCTCCATGACCTCTGACCCCACACATGTTGACGCTGACCACTTTTACCACCAAGAAAGAAATTTGTTATTTACCATAAACAAAGGTAGAGTGCATTATTATCCATTTTATTATACAACAAAACATACATATAGAACCACACAAATATACAACCTAATGGACTGTTACAAAGCCCACACCCCTGTTACCACTACCGAGGTTGAGAAACAGAATTTTGTTCACCTGCTACCCCCAGAAGGCCTCCATGTGAACCACCCCAGTTACAACTTCTTCTCTTTACCCTACATTAACTACAATCTTGGTTTTCATAGTAATCACTCTCTTGCAGTTCTCTATAGATAGGAATCCATGCATACATCCTTGGAACTAAACTTTTATCTTGCCTTTTAAAGTTTGTTTAAATTTGGTGTCTTTTAAGTCTTCCATTCCTTTTTTTCCTTTCAATTTACCTACTTACTGACAAACCCAGACAGTTTGACTGGTGGAATTTTTCAGTCTGGATTTTGCTGACTACACACTCATGGTGCAGCTCAGCATGTTCCCCTGTCTTCTGTTTTCTGGAAACAGGGAGGTAGATCCAAAGACTAGATCAGATTCAGATTTCATCTCCTTGGAAAGATTATAGGTTCTGTTCTTTCACTGCAGCATTTATCTGCTGTCTCCCCTTTTATGATGGTAGCCACCACTCATACTCATTGCCTAGATCCATTTCTTCACTGGGCGTTGAAAATATTGATATTCTAATTCTATCATTTCCGTTTCATTTATTAACTTGGATATTTCTATAAGGAGAGTTTTCTCTTACTGACTGTATGGTTACTCAGTAATATGGTTCATGAGGTCTGTAATGCTGGATTCTTTTAATAGTTTTAGAGATAAAAATTAGTTCCTTGGGGTGCCTGGGTGGTTCAGTTGGTTAGGCAACTGCCTTCGGCTTGGGTCATGATGCCGGAGACCCGAGATCGAGTCCCACATCGGGCTCCCTACTCAGCAGGAAGCCTGCTTCTCCCTCTCTCACTCCCCCTGCTTGTGTTCCCTCTCTGGCTGTGTTTCTCTCTGTCAAATAAATAAAATCTTTAAAAAAAAAATTAGCTCCTTATTACTCTCCAAAAGTGACCAGTTAGTTTCTTGGTATCATTATAAACTTAGGGATTGTTTGAGGTATTCCAATCCATTTTAATTATCATCAGTATTGAAGCTCAGAGTGTCCTATCTTTGGCTAGCAGGAGCCTCTTCAAGTTATCTCCTGAGTCCTTTTGACACAACCCCAGTAATCTTTGACAGCTCCCTTGATATGTGTATGACAAGATATTCCTGACTCATCTGGTATGTTTTTTGCCTTGACATATGGTCAATCATTTCTCTAAAAATCCCTAGTGTGTTTTTAGTGAGAAACAGCATTTCAACACCACATGAACTGTGAGGGCTGTGGCTGCATAACTGCCGAGTAGTCAATGTTCCGGGTCTTCCATGGTTAAGGGTAAGGTACTTTCAACCTGAATCAAACCAGGGGATTTGTACTTAGCTTTGTCTGTATTACCTCTGTTTCTCCTTTCTTCCATGAGTATACTGGTTCTCAAGAACAAAGAGGATAACTGTCCCATATCTGCCCATCTGCTTTATCCCACATTATCTACACAACAGTCTCAAAATGACACTGTTAATAGTATCTCCACGAAACTGACTTCTAAAAATGGCTTGAAATTTTTTGGCGTTAACTCTCCCCACTCTCCTCCATCTTTGAGTCATAATATAGCTTCACTGTCCATGGACAGATTCATTATATGGAGTATTCTCCCCTTGTTAGTCCACAGTTATGATTAGTTCTGCCGATAATTGTATTTAATGCTCATCACCCATCCTAATGTAGATGTGTGTCTAGTCATTTTGGTTGGTGGCAACTTCTTTACCAGGTTCTGAAGGAAGGGCTCAAGGGAATGCTATCACCCAAGTGTTTTCATGATTGATGACAGTTACTCTGTACACGTTACACTTGAAATTTCATCAATTTTAATGCATCTGTAATTCTTGCTTCACATTTTTTCCCCTGAAGTATCTTAAATATATTCTTGTTTTCTTTTAGCATAAAGCATTACCATAGCAAAGTCTGCCAATGCTTTCCCTTTCCCTAGCAGCCTCTTTGTCCAGATGCTCATAATTTCCTCCGCCCCTCCTTCATTTAGAGTCCAATAATTTCAGTAAAAAGTTTCACTGCTTGTTGTTCTAAATCCATATTCTCATGTGTGTAATGTGTGCTCTTTCAGTATAGAATTTCAATTCTTTTACTTCACGTAACATTCCTTAGATTACAGGTTTCTGTTTGTTCCCTCCCTTTTGTTAGTGTTTCAAATTCAGGGATTCTTATTATCCTGTTCGATCTCTTCTACCCCCATTTTCTTTTCTTTTTAAACTTTTTTCATTTTACTCTCTTTTATTTTTATTTTTAAGTAATCTACACCCAACATGGGGCTCATTCTCATGACACTAACACCAAGAGCTGCATGCTCCATCGACTGAGCCAGACAGGTGCCCTTTCCCCCTGTTTTCAGTAGTCATTATTTCCTGAATCCTTTTTATTTCTTCATTTCTGATTTATTTTTAAAAATCTCTTCCTTGGGCACCTGGGTGACTCAGTTGAACATCTGCCTTCAGCTTGGGTCATGATCCCAGGGGCCTGGAGTCCCATCCTGCATCAGGCTCCCTGCTCAGTGAGGAGTCTGCTTCTCCCTCTGGCCCTCCCCCAGCTTGTGTGTTCTCTCACTTTCTCTCTCTCAAAAATAAATAAAAATTTTAAAAAAATAAAATCTCTTTCAGGGACGCCTGGGTGGCTCGGTTGGTTGGGCAACTGCCTTCGGCTCAGGGCATGATCCCGGAGATCCGGGATCGAGTCCCACATCGGGCTCCCTGCTCTGCGGGAAGCCTGCTTCTCCCTCTCTCGCTCCCCCTGCTTGTGTTCCCTCTCTGGCTGTGTTTCTCTCTGTCAAATAAATAAAATCTTTAAAAAAAAAAAAAAAAATAAAATAAAATCTCTTTCATTACTCCAATATTTCTCTTAAGCTATTACCTGTTGTGTTTAATTGCTCTTGGCTGCATCTTCATTTTTGAAATGACTTTTAGGTCTAATTATTTCCTGAGTTCTGTCACTTTGCCTCTGTTTTTTCCTATCTCATATTATTTTCTTAAACATTTATCTTGTTTTTAAATAAGATGCTACAGTTTTTATCTGTTTTGTGGACATATCTTTGTACTAGGCTTCTACAGGGATATTATTCTCTAATTTATTCTTTTCTCATTTCATAATAATTCTATGTGGGATTTTACCTCAAATTCTTTATAATATACTTTTTTCTATGACATTAGTTTTCCTAAACTTTTAGAAGGTATGGTTCTAACTTCAGGTAGCTCCCTCTTCTGTTTTAAAGATGTGCTAGCTTGATTTTTAAGGTTTCTTTGTTCCATTCCCCTCCTCCAATTTTATCTAAACCTTTTCTTCCTTCATCTCTGGGTTTCTACCCTACTCAATTTTTATTCCACTCCCATTATTTCTTCTAAGTGGATGGGGATCAGGGGGGATGTCCCTGAAGGGAGCCATGGCTGATCAGTCTTCAGAGTTCACAAGGTCCCAACTGTTCTAGACCCTTCAGAAATTACCAGGAACCGGGGCGCCTGGGTGGCTCAGTTGGTTAAGCGGCTGCCTTCGGCTCAGGTCATGATCTCGGAGACCCAGGATCGAGTCCCACATCGGGCTCCCTGCTTGGCGGGAAGCCTGCTTCTCCCTCTCTCACTCCCCCTGCTTGTGTTCCCTCTCTGGCTGTGTTTCTCTCTGTCAAATAAATAAAATCTTTAAGGAAAAAAAAAAAGAAATTACCAGGAACCTCTTGGACTAACCCAGTACTGGACTGAATAACACCCTTCCCAATATCAAATACTCTTCACTGACAGGTGAATGGATAAAGAAGATAAAGATAGAGAAGATATATATATATCATGAAATATTACTCAGCCATCAAAAAGAATGAAATTCTGCCATTTATAACAATGTATATGGAATAGAGGGTATTACGCTAAGTGAAATAAGTCAATGAGAGACAAATACCGTATCATTTCACTCACAGTGGAATTTAAGAAACAAAACAGATGAACATAGGGGAAGGGAAGGAAAAATAAAATACAACATAAACAAGGAGGGAGACAAACCATAAGAGACTCTTAACTCTAGGAAACAAACAGGTTTGCCGGAGGGGAGGTGGGTGTGGGGATGGGGTAGCTGGGTGATGGGCCTTAAGGAGGACACATGATGGAATAAGCACTGGGTGTCATATGCAACTGATTAATCACTAAATGCTACTTTCAATTAAGTAATTTAAGATTACTTAAATTCTACATTATATACTAATAAGATAGGATATGTTAATAAAAAATGCTGTTCTCACATCAGCCCATATTTTCCAATTAATATTTATTGAACACCCCCTGCTGTTTCTCCCTCAGAGGCTAATACTGTGCAGCTGTGGCTCTTAGTAAGGACACCTTTTGAATAGTTTTGATTTTGATGCTGCCCATAGGTTTTGGTTTTGCTTCCAAGTTGCTCCATTTGTTCCCCCAAGATTTTTATTTATTTATTTTGAGAAAGAGAGAAAGAGAGCATGTACCCACAGTGGGGAAGGACAGATGGAGAGAATCCCAAGCAGACTCCCTGCCAAGTACAGAGCCTGACACAAGGCTCAATCTCACAACCCTGATATCACGACCTGAACCAAAACCAAGAATCAGACACTTAACTGACCGAGCCACCCAGGCACCCTCTGAGTTGTTTTTTTTTTGGTTTGGTTGGTTTTTTGTTTTTTTTGTTTTTGTTTTTTTTTTTTTGAGAAAATTCAGAGACATTAAAAACCATGTCACCACTGCTAGTATTGCTACCATCTTTCCAGATCTTAGAGTATATTTTTAAGGTCCTTAGAGCTTTTCTATGGGAAATTGTCTTGAACAAAGTGCCTTAAAAATCTTGTAACGTTTTCACAAAAAGGATGAAACAGAAGAAACTTTACCTATTTTGTCTGCTTACCTCAAAAAGTCTGAACAAGTTGTATTTTGTATTATAATCAGTCCACAAGACCACAAAAAAGGCATTCAGTGAGATGACGCTAATCATAATTAGCTTAAAAAGACGACTCGTTATGACTCTCTTCACAAAGGCCTGACACTCAGAATCTTTCCGCCTGTCAAAAAGTCGAATGAGAGGTTGATTATCTTACAACAGAACTAGATACCAAACATTACACGCTTTTTTTTTGTACAGACTAGGTCCTGCTCTCTCCCCTCGGTGAATACAAATTTACATATACTTTTAAACTGCAACACATTGCAGGGCACCTGGCTGGCTCAGTCAGTAGAGCAAGCGATTCTTGATCTCAGGGTCAGGAGTTTGAGCCCCACGGTGGGTGCAGAGATTACTTAAATAAATGTGTGTGGTTTTTTAAATTGCAACACAATGCTAACTGAATGACCACTAAAATATGTATGATGACCTCCCCGAGTTGATCTGTCCCCACTCAGTTACTTAGTTCCTTCTCTTAGATCTCTGGGGGAAAAAATGATTACTAGTCCCTCTCAAGCAAACAAAACATTGTTTTCATTTACTCCTTCGATAAATTTTTACTGAGTGATTACTAATGCCAGGCCAGACAGCAGACACTGAATCTAAGGAAAACAAAACTACGTATTGTCAGTCTAGTAGGAAAAAGTGGTAATAATCAAATCTCACCCATACAAGTATTCACCAATCAATGATTAAAAAAAAAAAAAAAAAAAAAAAAAAAAAAAAAAAAAAAAAAAAAAAAAACTGGACACCCTAAGAAAAAACAGGCAAACACACAGTCAATTCATGAAAGAAATTCAAATGGTAAGGAACTTCCCCAAATGTTCAATAGCATTACTAAATGGGGAAGAGGGGTTGCAAATTGGGTACTACTATTCTTTTTGCTTATAAAATTAGCAAAGATTTAAATGTCATAGTATCTAATGCTGGCAGCAGTGTGGTGTGATGAGGCATTTTCCTAAATGCCGGGGGGGTGGGGGGTGGAAATTGGCCAACTCCTCTGAGAAGCCTTACAACTAATTTTAACCTCTGATCCAAGGAACCTACCCCAAGAGAACACAATGTGGAATGAAGTGGCTTGGGCCAAACATGTTCATCCCAGCTTGATTTACAGTAGTAAGAACTTGGAAACAGTTTAAAAGTCTAACAAGGAAGACTGGTTAAGTACTGGGCAGCATAACCGCCTCATAGAATATTATATAGATACGAAAACATGCCTGCAGGTTTTTCATGGTTTAAAAAAATGTTTATGATCCACTGGATAGCAAAAGACAAAAACAAAACAAGATACAAAATTCTCTACTCAGTATTATTTTTTAAAGATTTTATTTATTTACTTATTTGACAGAGAGAGATCATGAATACACAGAGAGGCAGGCAGAGAAAGAGGAGGAAGCAGGCTCCCTGCTGAGCAGAGACCCCCGATGTGGGCATCGATCCCAGGACCCTGAGATCATGACCTGAGCCGAAAGCAGAGGCTTAAACCACTGAGCCACCCAGGCGCCCCTCAGTATTATTCCAACTGTGAAAAATGGGTAGAAAAAACTGAGTAGGACACCTGCCAAAATGCTGACCATGTCTGCCTATAGATGTAAGCTAACAGTAATTCTTTTACTTGGTTATATTTGCTTTCCCAATTTTTCTCAGAAAGTATGTATTATTTTTCCCCATTACATGTAACAAATGAACACACTCTCCTAACAGTAAATAAACATAGAATGTATACACTTTCATAATCTATAAAAACAAGATATGTAATTTTCATTATCAGTCTTGAGATCAGGTCTACTACCTCCAAAAAGCTTTCAAATTTTCTAAAACAGTAGCTAATAAAAGCAAAGTAAAAAAAATAAAAAGATAAAAGGACTAAACAGAGGGCGCCTGGGTGGCTCAGTGGGTTAAAGCCTCTGCCTTCGGCTCAGGTCATGATCTCAGGGTCCTGGGATCGAGGCCCACATCGGGCTCTCTGCTCAGCGGGGAGCCTGCTTCCTCCTCTCTCTCTGCCTGCCTCTCTGCCTACTTGTGATCTCTCTCTCTGTCAAATAATAAATGAAATCTTTAAAAAAAAAAAAAGACTTCACTTAAAAAAAAAGGACTAAACAGAGTCATATTTAGTGTATGGGTCAAGTAGGAGCGTGACTGAATGTTGACTTAACTAGCCAGTTATGATATTAAAGCCAAAGAAGCACAATGTTTAGCTGAGCCGTCACCACCCTCCCCAGTGAGAGCACCGGGTTGCACACACCCAGAAGCTAACAGCACACTGTCAACCGCTCCCAAGCTGCCATTTGCTCATTTCTAAACAAGCAATAGAAATAATGAATATTTACTGAAGTTTCCTGAAACTCGTACAGAACTCCACTGATGCATTATCCAACAGCGAGGAAGAAATGAATCCTGCATCATCCTGGTAATGAAACTGTTGAGACATTTTCCAAATTCTCAATTTTTATTCCTTGCTTTGATCATCCAACAGAAAAATCTCTCCTTAGGGATTTCCTTGGCATCTAGATTCCAAGAGGCCACAGAGCAGGGCCCACAAAAGGAATTCATGTTTTATGATGTCACTCTTGGGCATTCTAGTACATTACTAGTACATTACGCAGAGTTAAATACTCCCTATGCCAAGATCCTGTCTTCCCAGGGAGACTAAGCACCTTAGATCAAGGAAAGGGATATAAGCACACAGGAACTGTGAAGCTCCAAGCTAAATGTGGGAGACACCAGAGCTAGAGCAGACAAAAGCCCTTCCTTTCTCAAGAAGAATCCACATCTGGGGACACCTGGGTGAATCAGTCGGTTAGGCATCTGCCTTTGGCTCAGGTAACAATCTCTGGGTCCTGGGATCGAGCCTCACACTGGGCTCTCTGCTTGGTAAGGGGTCTGCTTCTCTCCCTCTTTCTCCCTCTGCCCCCCCCCACTGCTCATTCTCTCCCTCTCTCAAATAGTATCATAATAATAATTTTAAAAAAGTATCAACATCTGATAGCCTTAACACATTTTTAAGGGATTTTGTCTAAGTTAAGCATCATATAAGAAGGATAAGCAAAGTTCCCTGGGGTTCTAAGAGCCAAGAGCATACATCAGGGCACAGGACTAGAAATACCAGGAAGGACAGAAAAGATTTTGATGGTTTTGGGGCTAGAACACATGAAAAAGGAGGAACAGAGAGGGTCATCCATGCCCAGTCCTAGCTTATGGGGAGCCTACAATGTGCACATATGACCCTCCTGAACAGGGCATAGGGGATGAGCCTGTGGGATTGAGATATTTAAGTACAAGAGCCATAGGGTCTTTGCTCTGTTCAGTTCTTGGGGTTAATATATTCTCCTTGCTTTTCTTCTCCTAATCCCTTTGGCTTCCAAGGCAAATCTAGACAAAGGGATCTGGGTAGCCCTCCGTTGTACTAAACCTTCAGTGGCTAAACTGGTCACATTCCTGGAAACATGAATTCTTGAGCCCTAAGAAAAAGCAAGTAGCCACCACAATAGCTCTGTAGTCCCAGGCATCCTAGGACAAGTGTGTGTGTGAACTTGTTCTGTTCTGTTCCTGGTAGGAAAACACTCTTGTAGACAACCAATACAGTGAACAGGGAAATAACATCCTATTTATTTAATTTCTGCATTTGAAATCATCAACAGTGAAGTACTAAGAATCACTTCAACTCATGTCCCCAAGATTCAAACTTTAGTCTCTTCTTCCCACTCTACATTCTCTCCCTCAGGGATCAGCTCCTCCTGTAGTCCTAATGCCTCCTTTGGTCCTATGGCCCCTAATGCCTTCTGGGTTCATGCCCAATATCGCCATAGCAGACTACTGGCGCAGCTGCTGGAAGAAAGCCTGATTAGTTCTCCACCTGCATCTGGTTCCACCTGCCCCAAAACATCAATATGTCTACCCAAGTTGGGGGAAACAGAAGGCCCGTGGTGGGTGTATGCTGTAGGAATATACATATGAACGGCACTGGGGATCTTTATGCTTGCTCAAGCAGCCGAGCATGGTGGAAGTCCATCTCCGGGAATCCCAATGGAGTATACTTTCATGCCTTCCCTCTTGAAGCATCAAAGCACAGTTTGGGGGAGATATGAAGAAGAGATTAAAGATGTAAAAGAATTCTTTCACGATGCTTGGAGGGGTAAGGAAAGATGGCTAGCTGGAAGGAGCAGAGAGAAGTCCACTTGTTGTGAGAATACTCCAAGAGCACAGCTAAGCACAGCTGAATGTGGTTTCTGAAGTCCTTGATGAACACATCTTGGCTGGGAATGGAACTCCAGCTGGTGAGCACTATCAGACGTGACACGCTTCTCCAGGGCCTACTAAAATAATCCATCTTTTCTCACCAACAGGTGGATACAACAGGCACCCTGGGATAAGAATCCAAAAGAGACACCTCCTCCGCCCTTTCGGCAGCAACTCACACTGTGCCCACCGTGGGTGCCACCAGCCCAGCCGCACCCAGCTGGGGCTGTCGTCAGTCAGCCGGCATGGCAGCTTGGTGACTCAAGTCTTCTGGCTAGGACTCATTCCTGTATTGTCCCACGAACTGGCACTGAAACAAAAAGCTGACATATTCTAGCCAAACCCTCTTACAGCTCTTGGTGTTTTGCAGGAAATTCCACAAAACTGAAAGTTACAGAGTTCAACTTGTCTGGTTTTAAACACTGGATGAGAGAGCATACAGACTGCTCCGTACTTCCGCTAGTCCTGCAGGACCGTAATGGGAGTCAGGTTGGGGTCCAAACGCAAACGCTGCTGCTTTCTATCTAGAGCAGAAGCAGAAAGAACCATGCTTCGTCTGTTTCTCCAATGATTTCCTAACTCCTATCAATGCCAGAAAGTAACCAGTGTTTTCAAATGTTAACTTCAGTCTAGAAAAGGGAACTGTCAAGCATGCTAGCAACCTGGTTTGCTACCTACAGAGGTCATCCAAGGGGTCATAACTCATGTCTATGGAACTCCTCTCTCCTGCAGAGTTCCTTCAGGAAGAAGATGGAGGGAAACCGAAGCTTACGGCATCAGAAAAACCACCGCCATCGCACAAAGATTTGGAATAGAAGGGAAGCGTCCAACTTTGACAGTGTCTTTTGAGGCTGAAATGTCAGTTACTTGAACAGAGTCTGGAAATTCATTCTGTTGGAATGTGAGTACTTCCACAGCCTTCTGCTGTGGGATCTCTGATCGTCTATAGTCAAGTCTGTGAGTTCCAGCAGATGTAACAACCCTTAACAAGGACCTCATGTCAAACCCTCCTGTACCTGGTAATTAGTAGATGTATTCTTGGCTCATCAGTGCTGCAAGGACAAGCCGAAGCCTGTGCTCTCTGCTGTGCTAGTGTGTGGTATATGGCAGCAGCCAACAAGCTGAGCCCCTCACCCTTACATTCAAAATAAGGGGAAAGGTCATAGGGTGCAGTGAAACAAGGTCAAAGACACCAAAGGGAACAAACAAACCGGGGAGGTGGGATACTCTACAGGACACCGGATTCTGTTTTTACAGTAAGTCAATGACATGGGGAAAAGGGAGGAAGGAAAGGGAGCTTGCTTACTCTACACTGAAAGAACAAGGGGCGCTTAGGTGGCTCAGTCATTAAGCATCTGCCTTAAGCGCTGGTCATGCTGCCCGAGTCCCTGGATCGAACCCCGCATTGGGCTCCCTGCCCAGCAGGAAGTCTGCTTCTCCCTCTCTCACTCCCGCTGCTTGTGTTCCCTCTCTAGCTGTGTTTCTCTCTGTCAAATAAATAAATAAATTCTTTAAAAAAAAGAAAAAGAAGAAGAACAAGAACAAAGAGACCAGATGTGATGGGTGCACTTCATGTAGATCCTGATTAGAACAAAATTACTGTCCAAGCTCATTCCGGACCTTCAGGGAAATCTGATTTTGCCTGGGTATTTGGTGATACCAAGGAATCATGGCTTATTTTGTTAGGTGAAATAATGGTATTACGGTTTATACAAGAAAACAACCACATTTTCTAGAGAGATTTACTGAAGGATGTAGGAGTAAAAGGACATGCTGTCTGGGATTTCAAATTTTAAAGCTATTTTAAAGTTTTTAGATGCTTTTGCAAAGAGAGAACTGTAGAATTATATGAAGTAACTGATATAAAATCTTGACAGTTGTTAAATCTGAGCGCATAAGGGTTCAATGTACTATTCATTTTTATTTTTAAATATGCTTAAATCTGTTCATGTTTAAAAATTCATGTGAGGGGCATCTGGGTGGCTCAGCCAGTCAGGCGGCTACCTTCAGCTCAGGTCATGATACCGGGGTCCTGAGATCAAGCCCATCATCGGGTTCCCTGCTCAGCAGGAAGCCTGCTTCTCCCTCTTCCTCTGCTCCTCCCCACCACTCATGCTCACTCTCTCTCAAATAAATAAAAATCTTTAAAAAAATAAAATAATAGGGGCGCCTGGGTGGCTCAGTTGGTTAAGCAACTGCCTTCGGCTCAGGTCATGATCCCGGAAACCCGGGCTCGAGTCCCACATTGGGCTCCCTGCTGGCCCAGAAGCCTGCTTCTCCCTCTCTCACTCCCCATTTGTGTTCCCTCTCTGGCTGTGTTTCTCTGTGTCAAATAAATGAATAAAATCTTTAAAAAATAAATAAATAAAAATAAAAATAAAAAATCATGTGAAAAAATTGAAGCGCTGTGCTGAAAATCTCTGGTAAATAAAATGTATAAAAACTCCCAAATCTGTAATATAGAAAAGAGTTTATAAAAACACAGTGGAGGGCACCTGGCTGGCTCAGTTGGAAGAGCATGCAACTCTTGATCTCAGGGTTTTGAGTTTGAGCCCCAAGTTGGATGTACAGATTATTTTAAAAAATAAAATTAAAAAAAAAAAAAGTTTTGCCTTTTCCTACAAACTTCTAAGAAGCACCAATTCTGCATCTCCCAGCAACCACAGAATCTGGGTGGCTCTTGTCTCTCTACGTATGGAGCAAACTAACGGGACCTGTCTCTCCCCAGCCAACAGACCCAGCCAAGAACTGGCTTGAGAGAGCTCAGCCTCCTTGTCCTGTTTCCATATGGTTTCTCTGACGGGGGCCAGGGCTGGGTGGGAGGGGAAGGTTTGCCTGCTGTAACTTATGGATTTTTCTGGTCTCTGAAACAAGGTGGGTTACACAAAGATGATCCCTGTTAAATCCTGCTACCATAATGTTTCAAGGGATTAACACACCTTCCTTGGACAAATATAAATATATTCTTTAAATCTATATTCTAATCATATTAATAAGTACATTCCATGGGGCACCTGGGTGGCTTAATTGGCTAAGCATCCGCCTTTGGTTCGGGTCATGATCTCAGGGTCTTGGAATCCAGCCCCTGGCCAGACTCCCTCCTGGGCAGGGAGTCTGCCTCTCCCTCTGCCCTTCCTCTCGCACTCATGCCTTCCCTCCCTCTCTCTCAAATAAATAAGTAAAACCTCTTAAAAATTAAATTAAGTTTAAAAAAAATACATTCCTGGGGCGCCTGGGTGGCTCAGTCAGCTGAGTGTCTGACTCTTGGTTCTGGCTCAGGTCGTGATCTCCTGGTCATGAGATCGAGCCCCACACATCAGGCCTCCCATGCAGTGCGGAGTCTGCTTCAGATTCTGTCTCCCTCTCCTTCTCTCTCTCTCAAATAAATAAAATCTTTAAAAATAGTTAAGTACATTCCTGAGTTCCTTCAAAGAACATTGGTACTTAAATTTTAAGTAATAGATTACATTCCATTTTACTCCTATCAGTGATACACAGAAGAAATAGAGTTCGTTACAGGATAAAAACTCAGTAGCTTCTAACTTAGTGGCTATACAGACCCTCAGCTCACAGTCACAGACTGCAAATGATTTTTTAAAATGACCCTTAGTTCAGAAAGTCAAATAATGATCTAGCAAGTTGATCACTGTGACAGTGAACCCTTACACAACCCCAAGGCGCCGGAGGCCACTGTGAAGACACTTAGCCTCTCCTTCAGCTCCCTCTATGAAAAGGATAAAACAAGATAGCTCACTCACCCATTTTCTGTGACTTTTGTAATCTAACTACTTAAATAGCAGCAACAACCCAAAGCAACTTCAGCATCATAAGAATTGTTACAGATGTGTTAAAACCCTTTACCTACAGAGTTCACCATTCTTCTTCTACCTTCTAATTGTTCTCCAACACAATGCTTTGGTAAAGTCACCAACATCACTTGAATTTCTGGCTTATAAAATGTGGGCATGCTCCCCCATCCCAATTTCTGGGCCTTAGGAATGCTATCTCCCTCTCTGAATATTATTAGTATAATTCCCTCAGTTGGTTTACCTTGTGTATGTGATCAGAAAAGAACGAAAAAAACCTCAGGCTCAAATTTAAATCACTTTGAGATTAAGCACTGATCGTACAAAAGACTGCTGAAAAGGTGAGCTTAAACTGACAAGTGAATTTGTTCATATGAAGTGCCTTCCACATACATGACACTTGAGATATACACCGGGCTTGACACGCATTTCGGAAGAATTCACACAGAAGCGGCTGCTTTTTCAATAAACTTGGCCAGTTTCACATCTCTCTTGGTCAGTCCACCACAGTCGTGCGACGTGAGGGTTATCCGCACCTGAGAAACACAGAAGCAGATTTTCCAACCCAGAGCCGCGATTCATGGTTCTCATCTTGAGTGGTTCAGAAATCAACCTATTATTCAACATTCACATTTGACAACTGGGGAGATTAAATGATTGACAAAATACTACATTATGAATAAGCACAGCAGTCTCAAAACCGAATAAACTCCAGGGACACAGTATGCTTCGGGCTGGGCCCAGCAGCCGCCCAGGGACAAAAAGGTCCTCTCATGTGAAGGGCAATTCAGCTGCCAGAATCTGAAATCTTGTCTCTCAAAAAAAAAAAAGACAGAGGGAGAGAGACTAAGGTTCCATTTTAACTCTCATTACTTTAATTACATGACTATTTTCAGGCCACTGAGAAAGACTAAGCTATCAAATGTAATATCTTAGCAACTTCGTTCAGAAAAGCCCATTTCCAAATTAGGAAAGTGGTTGGGGGGGGGGGGGGGGCACAGTGGGGGAATAGACTGTGGCTTCCTGAAAAATCAACTAAAGAGCACAAGCAAAATTATGGACAAAGAGAGGCAAGTTGGAAAAGTTTTTCATGGTACCTATGTATTCTGAACTACTCCAATAAATCACAAGCACATCAGGAAACATTCTCTTTTTCAAAGAGAATTTTTAAAGAGAAAACAGAAGCACACAGAAATCTAGAAGGTAAAATATATCAGATGGCATAAGCATCAAGGCAAGGACATTCAGGGCAGAGGGGAGACCACAATTATTCTTACTGAGCCCCCTTAAAAACTACTTAAAATGTTTTTAGCCTGATTTTTGTCTTAAGAAGGCCAAATCCCACTCAGAATGTACAATTTAATGAATAGTTATTTTTCAAGCCCAGTTCTTGAGCATCATTATTTCAGTAAGGTAAATAAGGCCATATCTCTCTTATTTGCTACCACGACTTTCAAAAAATTATCTTAGGAGAGCTTAATATTTATCTACATGGCTCATTTTAATTCAGGAGCCTAATTTAGCTCAACTGGCTCATATTAGTTTCAGTAGCAGACAAGCATGAAAATAAAGAGTTTGGTCAATGATGTAGTGAGCAGATCGGAAAATTTGTTACTAATTTGCAGTCATACCCAAGGATCCTCAGCGAAAGAGTAAGAGAATGCTTTCCTAAGGACAGTGACACTTGACACATCGGTGCACAGGGCAACAACAACAAAAAAATAGAAGTTTCTCAAACTCCATAGCTAAAGTAGTCCCCAAATAAGGCCATTTAGTTACCTTGTTGTACACATTGAACCATTCCGGGTGATGATTCATCTTCTCTGCTTGCAAGGCGATTCGAGACATAAAGCCAAATGCCTGCACAAGACAAAGATGAAACTGATCAGTGGCACTGCCCTCTACTCTGGACCTGCGAGCCCGCAAGCGAGTGAGAGAGGGAGAGAAAGAGACACAACACAGAGAGACAGAGAGAGACCAGAACAAGCCAGCCAGATAAAGACAAGGCTCAGATCCTTAGGGAAACCTGGAGGAATCAACAGGAAAGGGATTGCTCTTCACAGAACTGGGGCTACGGTGTAGCAGGACTGTGACCCACTGCTCAACAGTGAAAAACAATCAGGCTCAAATAAACAGCCAGGAAATTGGTCTCACCCAGTGACCTGTCTGGACTATTTAATTGTCCTCCGGACAAGCTCACCAGAATAGCACGGGAGTAATTTCCCTTCAACCAAGTGCCCTGGATCTCACCACCTGGCCCCAAATCTTAGGGGCTACTTTTGTTGCATCATCACTCCCTTCGTGTTTGGTTGCTGGGCTGCTAAGTAAGGCATCAATCCCAAGACTATGGAAAAATATCTTACTGAACAACTGTCCCCCATCCTTGCTCCCAGACAGGACAGGAGGGGATAAAAGACTATTTTTTTTGACATCCAGAGTGAAATGGCGAACTCTGGCTTGCCTGCTCGGGGTCTCCTTACTATTGCCTGCCAGTGCCCTATGGAACAGGAAGCCTTCGTTCCTCCCCAGGGCATAGGGTGGTGGACTCAGGCACACGCTGAAGGGCGGACCTGTAGGGCTCCGTCTTCATTACATACGGAAAGTACAAACCTAATTTTGCTAAGCAGAAGGCAAACTTGTCCTGAGAGGACGAAAATCTTTTTTTCTTTTGCTTGCTTTCCAATTTTTATGAAGGTCTGTCTCTAATGTGTCCAGAAGGCTGAAATACATGGTAAGACTCTAAGGTAATGGTACATTAACTACAAATTTACAGTGGAATTCACAGGGCAGTACCCACTGTAGCCACATAAATAAATATTTAACTTCATTACCCCTATCGAGAAAAGTCAATATAATGGTAGTTGAGCTATGTTTTCTGAATCACCAAATTGACATTAGAGCACATTTTCAACTTAAGAGTAAGAGGTATGGAAGATGCCATTTTAAACCATTCTATGTTATTCATAATGGTTCTAATGTCAAAATGATTTTATTCAGGAAAAAGACTCTCATTGTGGTCTTTAATTAAAGGCATGAAGGTTTTTCCCTGTCGGGAAAAGGAAGAACATTCAAGCGAAGTCCATCTAACCTCCTATGGAACTATCAGTAGAAAACAATATTCACTCCCCCCTTCCTCTTCTCATCTCATAATCAGATTCTCTAGATTGTATCAAATGTGAAAGTCTTTTAATTATTCAGTTAACCTGCATTTAACAATGTATAACGAGAACTTTTTAGTCTCTTTGCCTGTCTGATTCTCATTTAGCTTTACGACTTCCAAAAAAGTTCACCACAATCCCTGAGAAATGGTAATACAGTCACGAAGAGGGTAGGGGGAGCCAGGGAGGCCTGAATTCAAATTCCATTGCTACAAACTGTGATGTGAGCCTCAGTTCCCTGTTTAGTAAACTGAGGATAATAATAAAAAGCTCATGTAGGGGCACCTGGGTGGCTCAGTTGGTTAAGCGACTGCCTTCAGCTCAGGTCATGATCCTGGAGACCCGGGATCGAGCCCCGCATCGGGCTCCCTGCTCGGCAGGAAGCCTGCTTCTCCCTCTCTCACTCCCCCTGCTGTGTTCCCTCTCTGGCTATGTTTCTCTCTGTCAAATAAATAAATAAAATATTTTTAAAAATAAAAATAAAAAGCTCACGTAGTCATCCTAAGAAAAAAGGAGATGGGGATATAAAAGCACTTAGCACAGCACTTGGCACTGGGTAAGAGATCAGTAATGGCACACGTCTGCTACCACATGCTGTTCTGGCCGGACTGCATGTGGTAACCCTCACAAAATGTAATAGGGAAAAACCTTCCGCAGCCTTAAGAATCTAAGATTACAGTTGCTCTCTCCCAGAAGAATGGTGCTTTCCTAACCTGCATGCCATAAACACTCGAACCCATACACCAAAGAGATCACACGCTACACAGTAACACCCTGATGCACACTGCCCTGGGGAAATATCTTCATGACAAGATATTAGGTGGGCAAAGTCAGTCACTACCCAAGCTCTGTGGCCACAAGTTCTTTGAACTCTGCTATCCTAAAGGTCCAAAGTGATGCTTAGCATCCCTCACTATTTCCCAGGAACCAAGTGGATGATATGAACAGAGTCAGAAGTGCTCCTCAAATCTTTGATTACCAGCATGGTATCAGCATGTTAGCAAAATCTACCTGTCACAGATATGGCTTAAAAGAGAACCTTCCTTGGGGCGCCTGGGTGGCTCAGTCAGTTAAGCATCCAACTCTTGATCTCATCGCAGGTCTCCATCTCTCGGTGCCGAGTTCAAGCCCAGCAATGGGCTCCAGACTCGACGTGGAGCCTACTTAGAGAGAGAGAGAGAGAACACCCACATCCTAAGAGTTACACTGATCAAAAAAAAACCTTGGGCACCTGGGTGGCTCAGTCAGTTAAGCATCTGTGTTCAACTCAGGTCATGACCCCAGGATCCTGAGATTGAGCCCCACATTGGACTCCCTGCTCAGTGGGGAGCCTGCCTCTCCTCTCCCTCTGCCTGCCACTCTGCCTACTTGTGCGCTCACTCTCACTCTCTCTCTAATGAACAAAATAAAATAAAATAAAAAAGCCTTCTACCATATCTACATACAATGTAAAAAGAAAAAAAAGACACCAAAAATCCTCCAAACTTAAGTATTCCTCAGCTTTAGGTATTTTGCTTCAACTGTCACCTAATACTTGCATCTAACAAAATATCATAACCCTGATAAACCATTTACACAGGATCTGCTCCTAATTCTTCCCGAGGGAAAGAACACTTGCTTCTGCTGTGGGAGCAAGGAGACAATCTCATAATCCTTCTTCCATATAATAGAACTAAATAAGCCCCAAAATATTTATTTTTAAATCCACAAATTAAAAACATTCACAACAAAACACATTCAAATTAAAGTAAAAGGATTTCTGCAAGGAAGTGAAATGAGTGGATAGGAGAAGGAAAAAAGCAAAAGCAAAACCTCAAAAGGGAATTTTGATAATCTGGCATTAATAAAGAACTACTTAACAGCAAAATTGGCAGATGGTGAAAAGCATCTGCCTCTTCTTCCCAAGATTTCTTTTTTAAAGCCCTAGCTACTTGTTCCCAGGATGCTAGTTGGAACATACAGGCCTTGAGCTAGCTAAGAATCCAGGCTTTCTAAAACCATTCCATCAATGAAAACTGCAAAGAGCCTGAGGCAGAATACATGCCACCAACAATCCAGTGAGAAGCTGAGAGGTCAGGATTAAGAAAACAGGCAAAATGAAGTAGAAGTCAGCAAGTTTGTCAGAATTAGAAAATAAGTACAGAACACAAAGTGCATCTAACATATACATAACTTTTGTGAATAAGAGAACAAATGAACACAGAAAGAAATGAGATATGTAATTCAAAACAATTTTCTAGAAGCAAAAGATTTATTTTTTTTTAAGGATTTTATTTATTTGACAGAGAGAAACAGAGCCAGAGAGGGAACACAAGCAGCAGCAGTGAGAGAGGGACAAGCAGGCTTCCCACCAAGCAGGGAGTCTGATGTGGGACTCAATCCCAGGTCTCCGGGATCATGACCTGAGCTGAAGGCAGTTGCTCAACCAACTGAGCCACCCAGGCACCCCTACAAATAAAAGATTTAAATCTATAGATTAGAAGAATTCAACCATTTCTAGACACCCAAGTGAAGTCAGTGAATTTGAAGATTAAAAAAATCCTTTTGGAGTCTAGTTGAAAAGATCAATTCACCTACAAGGATGAAAATAATGTGGCTGACTTCAAACTTCCACATACCAGCACTGAACAAAAGAAGTCAGAAGAGCAATGCCTGTAAAGACTTTAGGAAATCAAAGTGCAAAGAATTTTATACCCAGCTAAACTGTTGTTCAAAATTAATACAAGAGACCTAGTTTTTAAAGGACATTAACTCAGGGAATAACTCCCTCTCATCCCTTCTGAGGAAACTTTTCTTAAAGGATGAAATACAAGTAACTAGAAATTGATGGAGAAACTATATAAAAGTCATCAGCAGTGAACATTCACTCAGGTCTAGGAACATATATATATACATACATAAATATATATATATATATATATATATATTTTTTTTTTTTTTTAAGATTTTATTTTTTTGACAGCGAGAAACACAGCCAGAGAGGGAACACAAGCAGGGGGAGTGAGAAAGGGAGAAGCAGGCTTCCCGCCGAGCAGGGAGCCCAATGTGGGGCTCGTTCCCGGGTCTCCGGGATCATGACCTGAGCCAAAGGCAGTCGCTTAACCAACTGAGCCACCCAGGCGCCCCTAGGAATATATTTAAAACAACTGTGGGGACTGTAGTCACAGAATGGAATGCAAATGTTATAACTATTAAAAGATGTGGAAGAAAAAGAGAAGAAATGGGGAAGGTAGATGAAAGTTTTAAAAGTCTGAAAGCCAAAAGAGCAGAAGCATATTTCAAGGTTAAAAACTAAGTACTAGAACTAAAAATAAACTGTAACAAAACTGCATGGTGTAGGGAAAGTAAGAGAAAGTCTAAGTTTAATTTTGATATTGTTTAGTGGGGAGACCTATTTAAAGAAAAGCTATCTAAAGAACCAGGATTAAGTTTGCAATGTAAAATTATAGGTATAACAGTATCCACAAGAAGAACAAAAATAATAACAGAAACATTCACAATTAGGTCAAAGAAAGCACAATTAAAACAAAGCAAACAACACAATCCAGGGCACCTGGGTGGCTCAGTAGGTTAAGCATCCGCCTTTGGCTCAGGTCATGATCCTAGGGGCCTGGGATGGAGCTCCACATTAGGCTCCCTGCTCAGCAGAGAGTCTGCCTCTTCCTCTGCCCGTTCTCCTTCCCTGCTCGTGTTCTCTCTCTCACTCTCCTGCTCTCTAAGTGAATAAATTTTTAAAATCTTTAAAAAAAAAAAAAAAAAGGGGCGCCTGGGTGGCTCAGTTGGTTAAGCGACTGCTTTCGGCTCAGGTCATGATCCCGGAGACCCTGGATCGAGTCCCACATCAGGAATTCCTGCTCAGCGGGAAGCCTGCTTCTCCCTCTCTCAGTCCCTCTGCTTGTGTTCCCTCTCTACCTCTGCTTCTCTCTGTCAGATAAATAAATAAAATCTTTAAAAAAAAAAAAAAGCCAGAATTCTACATCATAATTTAAATTAAGGGAGGGGGAAAAAGTATATTGGTTCTGTCATGTTTTACAAGACCAAACATCTCTCTAATCAAATCAATAAATACAAAAAGCCATATTCCAACTGATTAAAAGAAAACTTGGGGCGCCTGGCTGGCCCAGTTGGTAAAGCATGCAACTCCTGATCTTGAGGTTGTGAGTTCAAGTCCCACGTTGGGTGTGGAGATTAAGCAAATAAAACTTCAAAGAAAAAAGAAGAAGAACAGGAAACTTTACATGGATCAAAAGCAAAACTCAACTGTTAGAAATAAAAGGACACAGGAAAATATACAAAGAAACTTTCTTTAACTTATAAAAATATATCCACAATGAAAATTGAATAATTTTGAGTATCTATACCACAAGTAACACAGCATCAAAATCAATGAGGCAGAAGTGACAGGAAATACAAGCTAAAGAGAAACATCCATAGTGGAAACTTTAATTTCCATTTCTTAACCCATGGCACAGTAACCAAACAAAATCAAGGATATGGACTACTTAAGTACATCATTTAAAAGGTAGATCCATGGGGCGCCTGGGTGGCTCAGTTGGCTGGGTGACTGCCTTCGGCTCAGGTCATGATCCTGGAGTCCTGGGATCAAGCCCCGCATCAGGCTCCCTGCTCAGCGGGAAGCCTGCTTCTCCCTCTCTCACTCCCCCTGCTTGTGTTCCCTCTCTGGCTGTGTTTCTGTCAAATAAATAAATAAAATCTTTTAAAACCAAATAAATAAAAGGTAGATTCAATTAATATACTTACAACTCTAAACAATGGAAATATATCGTCTAAAATGTCTACTCAACATTCACAGAAACTGAACACACATTAGTCCACAAAGAAGATCTCCATCGATTCCAAAAAGTGGAAGCAGTGCTGATGACATTCTTGGTTAGAATTAAAAACAAAACAAGAATGCAAAAGTAGCAAAAAAAGTACTACCTGGAAATGTTTTCAAATCCTTCTTTTTTAAGGTCTTCATTCACAGAAGAAATTAAAACTGAAACTGAATAGAAATTAATCATGTATGCACTACATACAGGATACATATAAGGCCATAATCAGAATAAATGCCCTTGAACACTTACGTTAAGAATGTGCAAGAAAATAAGTAAATAGAACAGCATATGTAAATGAACAGGAAAAAAGAAAAAACTGGCCGATAAATCCAAAGGCTGAAATAATTACATAATAGAAAATTGGTTACTTCGGGCGCCTGGGTGGCTCAATTGGTTGGGCAAACTGCCTTCAGCTCAGGTCATGATCCCGGAGACCTGGGATGGAGCCCCGCATCGGGCTCCCTGCTCGGCAGGAAGCCTGCTTCTCCCTCTCTCATTCCCCCTGCTTGTGTTCCCTCTCTGGCTGTGTTTCTCTCTGTCAAATAAATAAATAAAATATTAAAAAAAAAAAAAAAGAAAATTAGTTACTTCATTTAAAGACAAACAAAAGCCAGGTAGAAAAAGTACAGATGGGGCGCCTGGTGGCTCAGAGGGTTAAGCCTCTGCCTTCAGCTCAGGTCATGATCTCAGAGTCCTGGGACAGGGCCCCACATCGGGCTCTCTGCTCAGCAGGGAGTCTGCTTCCCCCTCTCTCTCTGCCTGCCTCTCTGCCTACCTGTGATCTCTCTCTGTGTGTCAAATAAATAAATAAAATCTTTAAAAAAAAATAGAAAAAGTACAGATAAATAAAACAGAAAATGAGAATAGAGAACTACAGATAAAAGAAATTTCAAAACATAAAAAACAATACATTTTAAACAAATGCAAGTATTTATACCAATAAATTTTAAAACATAAGTAAAATAGTTCTATAATAGAAATTATCCAAAAAATTTATCAAGGACGCCTGGGTGGCTCAGTGGGTTAAGCCTCTGCCTTTGGCTGAGGTCATGATCTCAGGATTCTCTGCTCAGCAGGGAGCCTATTTCCTCTGCACTCTCTCTGCCTGCCTCTCTGCCTACTTGTGATCTCTCTCTGTGTCAAATAAATATCTTTAAAAAAATTTTTATCAAAACTGACCCCAGAAGAGAAAAACATGGAGTGACAGCAAAAAGTAACAGTTCCTAGTCATTTCACAGAAAAATTCTACAAGACTTTGAAGACAGAGTTAACTCTAATACTAACTAAACTGTTCCAGAGCAGAGAAAAAGATGGACATTTTCAAATTATTTTTATAAACTACCATAACACTATCCCCAAATTCCCACAAAGATAGCATGAAACAATGAAAGTATAGGTTGTAAGTGAAATCTTAATGAACAAAACCCAGCAATACACTAGAAGAGCAAAGCACCATGAGCAAATGGGATTTATTCTAAGAATGCAAGGAGGGGCGCCTGGGTGGCTCAGTTGGTTAAGCAACTGCCTTCGGCTCAGGTCATGATCCCAGAGACCCGGGTTCGAGTTCCACATCGGGCTCCCGGCTCAGTGGGAAGCCTGCTTCTCCCTCTCTCACTCCCCCCTGCTTGTGTTCCCTCTCTCAGCTGTGTTTTTCTCTCTGTCAAATAAATAAAATCTTAAAAAAAAAAAAAAGAATGCAAGGAACGTTCACTATATGGAACATATTGATGTAGCTCACCATATCAACAAATCAAAAGAAAAATCATACAATGACTTCCATAAATTCTGAAAAGATATCTGATAAACTCAGTATTTCTTATGTATTAAATCTATAATAAAATAAGAATATATGGGCCTCTCTTTTTTATGGTTATCAACTGTTTTCTTTATTTATAACAAGTAAGGAGTACAAGAATTGTTTTATATTTGGAAGGTAATATAGGAACATGTAACCACAGCACCATAATATACATACCAAATCGGCTACATGGATAATCATCACCGTCTGTTTGTAAAAAGCAGCAGTTAGGAAGAATCCAAATTGGACATCTTTTTTTTTTAATATTTTTTTTATTTACTTGAGAGAGAGAGAGAGAGACAGAGAGAGAGAGAGAGAGAAAGAAAGAGAGAAGAAGGTCAGAGGGAGAAGGCAGGGAGCCTGATGCAGGACTCAATCCCAGGACTCCGGCATCATGGTCTGCGTCAAAGGCAGTGGTTTAACCAACTGAGCCACCTTGGTGCCCCTGGACCCCTCTTTAAATAGAATATATTCTTTTTTTTAATAGGATATATTCTTAATCCAAAAGGTAATATTATTCTCAAAAGGGAAACACTAGACGATTCCCACTAAAGTCGAGATTTTTTTTTAAAAGCCTTTTATATAAACAATAAGTAGAAAATATATTGGAAGAAAAGATTCCATCTAAAGTGGCACCAAAAATTATCCAGAAGTAAACTTAGCAAGACATATATGAATCCTACAGGCAGAAGGCTTTAAACCACTACGAAATAATGGGTAGATCTTACTACATTAAAATTTTTCTCTGTATGGCAATAAAAATCAACAAACAAAATTAAAAGACAAGCAAGCTGGATTTGCAGTACATATTTCCTGGCATATAAAGAACTCCTACAAATTAATAAGAAAAAGATCAACCACCCAATTTTTTTAAATGGGCAAAGGAGATAACAGGTAACAAATGGAAACAAATGGTTCTTTTGTTGTTGTTGTTGTTTTTAAGATTTTATTTATTTATTTGACAGAGAGAAACACAGCTAGAGAGGGAACACAAGCAGGGGGAATGAGAGAGGGAGAAGCAGGCTTCCCGCCGAGCAGGGAGCGTAATGCAGGACTCGATCCTGGGACTTCAGGATCATAACCTGAGCCAAAGGCAGATTTTAACGACTGAGCTATCCAAATACCCCAAAAGCAAATGGTTCTTAAACATAAAAACCACTCAGACACAAGATAAAAGAAGCACAAATTAATACTATCTTTTACATCAACTATATCTCAGGAAAGCTGTAGGGGGCTATCAGTTTGGTAAAGATCAAATAGTCTGATAATATTCTGTTGATGAGGATGCAGGAGAGAAGGCATTCATACATTGCTGGTGAACATTAACTGACACATCATCATTCTGGAAGAGAATCTGACAACATTCACCAAAATTAAAAAAGGCCGGGCCAGCAGCGCCTCGGTGCCTCAGCTGGATAAGCGCCTGCCTTCAGCTCAGGTCATGATCTCAGGATCCTGAGAAAGAGTGTTGCTCGGTGGGGAGTCTGCTTCTCTCTCTGCCCCTCCCCTGGCTCATGCTCTAGCTCTCTACCTGAAATTAAAAAATACAATCTAAAAAAATAAAATAAAATAAAATGCCTGTGCCTTTCAGCTACATCATCTCTGTTTTAGGAATTAGTCCTGCAGACACATTCATACCTAAATTACAAGACTGGTCACTGGAGGGGGCCTAAGGTGGCACAGTCAGTTGAGCCTCCAACTCTTGCTTTCGGCTCAGGTAGTGATCTCAAGGTCGTGAGATCAAGCACCATGTGGGGCTCCACAATCAGCAGAGTCTACCTGAGACTCTCTACCTCTTCCTCTCCCTCTGCCCCTCCCCTTCCCGCTCTCTCTCATGGTCTCGAAATTTAAAAAATCATTTTAAAAAATGGTCATAGCAGTGCAGCTTGTTAAGAGCCACAAATCTGAAAAAGCCAAAGGTCCATTAGTAAGAGACTGATTAAATATAGGACGGTCCATTTACACACATAGGAATACTATGTAGCCATTAAGAAGAATGAAGAAACTACTTGCTGACATAGAAAAACCTCCAACTAAATGAAAAACAAATGTGTAACAATAATCTGTGCATTGTAAAAAGGAGAAGAAACTACATGCTTTACTATCCTGGCAACCACGTGTAAGAGATTGGTAACGGTGAGTGACAGCCAGCCAGTGGAGAGAAGAAACTGGTTGGCTGAGAATCAGGGACCACAAAGGACTTACTATATACTCTTTGGTGCCTCCGAATCTGTGCCACGTAAATACCTGTTCTACTTTTAAAAATCAGTCTAGGGGGAAAAAAAAGAAGATGCCATGCAAATGAAGATCTCACTCTAAAGGGAACCGAGATACTGCAATGTATGGAACCTGGTTCATATTAAAATATTTTGGCTCATGTCAACTTCTTAACATATGCCTACCTGTTTAGGTGGGTTTTTAGTGCCAATTTACAGCATAGTTTGTCTATGAGCTGTGTTCTGTTGAGCCACGGCCATTTCAAACAAACATATGGCCAACAAATAACATATAATGGCTGATAATAGTTTCAGTCTTTCCTCTATAGCAAATTACAAACATTTTATGAACAAGTCAATGAATGCATGATGAAGTATGACTTTTTAAGTCACTCTGCCATGTTAAGGAATGTAAGCATTACAATCATGGTAAATTGGGCCAATGAAGTTTGTCATTTGGAAATCTCCAAACCATCAGCAATTAAAAGATTTTTCCATGAACCCCAAATCAAGTATTCCTAGGGAACTTTAGTTTCCCTTAAGGTTCCTTTTGTTTCATTTTATTCCATGAAAATATGAAAGACTATAAGATGCACAAAACCCAAACAAAACCCTCTATTAATCTGTGAAATGTTTAACAGCACCCTGAATTTAAAACGCAGCTTCAGTCCAAATAGCATGTACGATTTATTAAAAGTTCTAAGGCTTAACTTCTAGCATATATTTACAATACAAATCTTTCATTACTCTGAGCAATTCTCTTTGATATAAGTTCTTTAAATCTGCTGCCTTTTATATTTTGATTATAGACTCTTTAATTATGCACTAAAAAAGAACATATCTCCCGCTAAGAAAATGAACACCAGCAACTCCAAAGTAATTTCCCCAGTACAATCTCCATTAAGCCTCTAAATACTTCCTTTACTAATTCAATGAATTAGAACTCTATTGTTTATGAATCACCTTTATGTTTGTAGACCTATAACTCTTCTTTTATAAAACACAATTGCTATGGAAGGAAATGATATTTACGTCTGATTAGAAATAAAAACACTATTACATAAATCAGTTTGGGCATTTCTTCACGTCTTGAAACATGATCGGCAATTTAGTCTAATTGGTGATCAAGGAAACTATCTTGTGATCAATTAAAGTAATTACCAGATTCCGGCAATACAACCTACCTTAATTTCAGCTAGAGTCTGCACTTCTTCAACTTTAATTAAAAATAATGAAAATTATTAAGCCAAATGCACAGCAAGATCATTGCCAAGCACGCACATGTCATAGGACAGGACCTTCCCGTTGGTGACTGATCGATCACACACACTGCTCAGTGCACCAAGGAAAGGCATTCTTTGCCCCCAGAGTATTACATGACTCTCCACCACTTTCTCATGGAAAACACAGTTAACTGTTCTAGCCACTGCAAAGGAAACTTCGGATACTAAGTTGCCAGCAACAGAAGAGTACTCTGGACTAGCAACAAGAGAACTGTGAGGAACGGACCCAACCAAAGATGTATTTGATCCCTGCTTTTCTTCACCAAAGTGTCACTCGTGTTTTGAGCACACTAGTCAACTGCAGAAACATTAGGGTCAGAGATGGAGACTGAAATATCCTAGTGCTGCTATTCACTAGCTAGTGATCTCAGATAGATCATTTAACATTTGAAATGATCCTGAGTTTCCTATAACATAAAAGTGTAAAAATGGGGTACAGTGATTATTATCATCACCAACATTTTAATTCTATAGTGTCTGAGATCTGGAGAGGAAGAGTTCCTTTCCGAACCTAGCAGAAGAACCATTCAAGACCAAAGAAATCCACCCTTGCAAGGACGAGAAAATCAGAAGCACGCTGAAAACTGTTTGTCTAAGTGGGTATCCTCACAGAAAGATTTCCAGTGGAAATGGCAACTTGACAGGGAGCATCTAAGGCAAGCAGGTGACTCCTGTGTCCCTGAAGTCCCTGGGGGGGGGGTCCTTTTATAAATTGTAGGACCGCCCCCAGGCAGTCCAGTATGTGTGTCTGGGGACAAACACAACCCCTACCAATTCCAGGCCACTCATCTACCTGCCTTCTCCTTGATGCATTGCAGGGTGCGACATCTCCAGTAATTCAAGCCAAGAATATCCGGCTCGGATGTTAAAACTGGCTTCCCCCAAGCACTTGAGACAATATCCACAGGGACAAAACAAGTGGCTGGTTCTACCATGCCCATGGCAAAATCCACTGGTGGCAGTAAGTACACTACCTGTGAGGTAGCATGCTCACTTCCACAAGTAGTGCCTCAAAAGCTGTGCGTATAGGACTGTAACATTCCAGAGCTTTCCAAAAAAGAAGTTCTTAAGTCACCATTTTTGGCAATCACCATAATATCCCAAACAGCCAGATGGAAAAATAAGAGAACTGTTAGCTAATTACATGGTACTACCTTCAACATACACTTAAATGAAGCAAAGTGCAAAACAGTTTCCTTTTGCAGAATGAGGATTTATAATTACCTAAGTAAATTCCTCCTGAATTCCCAGGCTAGGAAGACTAGTCACTGACAGTGGTCTATTAGTATCCATTCTTCCCCAGGCAGCAGAGTTGAACCAATATCAACACCTCTACCCACAGTTTTACCTAAGAGCCCATGGTTTCTGTTCCCCTGTTAGGGCAAGTCCTCTAACTAGACAGGTAGCACATATCCTATTTGTGCCCAAGAAGCATTATGGACAAGATGATCACAGGCTGAGAATATCTTCTCCCTGAAAAGACATGACTCATTTCCAAATTTCTCTGCATATAAGTTTAAAGTACATTTCCGTATCATCAGCTCCGTCTGATGTCTTCCTTCTAAAATTTCTCAGGATCCTTCAGTTTTTGCTCTCTCCGATTCAGCACGTTTCACCAGTCTCCTCTCCATCATTTCCCTCTAAAGCTGAGTGAAACACAGGTTTCAAAATCATCCCAACAGAAATCCACCAGAGAAGCCATTTACTCGGGGCTCCCTAACATCCAGTAACTTCTGGTGCCTCCCTGCTCCCTATGGCTGCTCACGACTGCCAGTCAGCTGCCTGGGGAACGTCCTGTTGGAGGCTGTGTTTCCTAATCAACTGATAATCCCTGTTTGTTAGCTTTCAGGAGCCTCATGAGGTGAGAAGTATGGCAGAGACTCCTAAAGCTTTTTGTTTTGCTTTAGCAAATTAGAACTTACAAATTAAATTCTTAAAGAATGAGAATTTATGCTCCTTGGCATTGTCATCATTATACAATTTATAAAAATTCACATTTATACAGAAAAATACTCTTAGGCTTCAAGTTTATGCATCCAAACCACTAAGATATATGGACAATCTGGCCAAAGACATTTTTAGAAATCAAATAATAGGCAAAATGGCAGTCTACTCCTGACCTTTTCTTCTTTATAATCAGCTGGCTCCTTTTAAGAGATGCCATGGGTACTTACACTATGTGATTCCAGTATCTATCGGACATAAAAATCTTCGGCTTCGGGGCACCTAGGTGGCTCAGTTGTTAAGCATCTGACTTCGGCTCAGGTCATGATCCCGGAGTCCTGGGATCGAGCCCCGCATCAGGCTCCCTGCCCAGCAGGAAGCCTGCTTCTCTCTCTCCCACTCCCCCTGCTTGTGTTCCCTCTCTAGCTGCGTTTCTATCAAATAAATAAATAAAATATTTACTTATTTATTTTAAATTTTTTAATAAAATCTTTTAAAAAATGAAAAGAAAAGAAAATGTTCTGTCCTATTATTGTACCTAAGTTTAAAAAGACAGAGAGAAGGCAAAAAAGCTTCTGCTCCAACTGGAGTATTTTAAATTAAACTGCAAGTCAAGATTCTCCAACAATAATCAAAAGGGTTGAAGGAAGAGAACCAGGGCTCAGAGCAGAAAGAACACCCACTCCCCCAGCAAGGGGCGGGGAGAGAGGGGACAAAAAAAAAATGTTTTAAAGCACAAAGCAATACTTAATTTGGCTTAATTGTACAGAAAATACATTTTCTACAAGGAGTACACATTTTGTAAAGCACAGCCTCATCTTACTTCACATCACAAAGTATCTGAATGTATAAAAAGGTCTGTCACAACAGCAACAAATTCATACTTAATCTTTGCTTCTAAATGGGATCACTCCTCCGTTTCAGAGTTTTTCAGTAGAGTTTTGGCAACATTTACCAGTATTTTCTGTGGGAAAACTGCATCACCCCAAAATCCTCAGGCCCGTTCAGACATCCTGATGATTCGGCAGACGGCTTCCAGTGATAGACGGCTGCCTCGCGGCCACCAACAACCTGCCAGACAGACCCCCCTCTCAGAAAACAGTGCCAACGCAGAAGCAGCCCGGTGAGGAAAAAGACCCATCTCCTAAGTCCTCTGTATTTGTTTGTTTCAGTGTGCACACACAGGTTGTGAACTCGGAAAGGTCCCTGAACCTGTCAGAGTCTTCAGACACTGAGCTAAAGCAAACCACAAATATATTCAGAATTTACCCTCAACCTGTTATGAAGAGGCTTAAGGAGAGCCCTTCCTACAGTTAACAGATTGAAACTAGGGACTTTTTCATTCCTGTGTTTTAAACCCTATTACTTAAGAATTAAAGAAAAAAACTCTGGGCTGGAGACACATAGAGAGAGTAAGACAGACTAAGCACTTACCCTGCCTTTAATACCAAAAGACTCAGAAGGTCTGGAGGATGGTGTCATCTCATCCTGAAAATTCTGATCCCAGCCTGGTCTCATTCTATGGCCTTGCACGAATCCTAAACCTCGCTCACCTCTCCTCATCCATGTAAATCAAGGACTCCACTACTTCACTTCACTGTGCGAGGAGCTCTCAAAAACACGCAGCATGCTTTGCACGGAAACCACGCTACCGTGCGACACTGAAAAGGTTCCAATCTGCTTGAATCCTACACTAAGTAATTTTATGCCATTTTTTTTAATCTAGAAAATTCACTCTGTGTGGCCAAGTCAACTTAGCTGCATCCTGGACACAAATGAAAGCATTTAAGTCCCTATGATAAAAATTCACAAGTAAGGCTAATAATTCAGGAAACAGTAATGAACAGAAGAAACATTTAAAAGAACAAATGCTTCCTTGGGTCAATTCTTTCTGCCATACTCCTATATAAATTACCTTAGCTTCAGCTAAGGTAGGCTTGTTGATCAAGGTAGACCTTTTGGGTTTGGGTGTTTTTTTTTTTAATCATTCATAATATCCTGAGACGGGGGGTAAATGGTTTGTTTTCCTGGATGCATCTAAATAGGCAAGTTTGTTTTCCCTCTTAAGACAGGCTCCCACCCAGTTCCAACACAGAGCTGCTGCCTTCTCTGTGCACGTAAGGGCTGACTGGCAGGCAGCACACAACGAAGCCCCATCTCTGCACTAAGCCCTGCAGAGCTCGCTTGCAACCCCACCAGAGGAAAAGAAGGCAAATGACTCTAAAACCCCAGGACAAAGAAAACAGAGAGATACCGGCTCAGTGGGAGTGCTCTGCCATCTGATGCAATTCCTAAAGAGAAATTTTTCCCTTTTGTTTTTAAAAGTTTATTATTTCATACCTTATGCAAATCATACTTTATATATTAGGCAATAATATTTTAGAAATACTCAAGTCAAATTAAAGGCTTCAATAGCCTTGCCAAAAGCACTGTGATTTTCCTATAAAAAAATTATTCCAATTTGTTGATCTTACATAGGATGAAACATACTGTAACAATCTTCATAATTTATGTCCTGTTGGGACACAATGATTTAAAGTAACATAATACAGAGCCGCATCATGGCTAATCTAAACCACCTGACCAGATAAACACCAGCTTCCCTTCTCTCTTCAGCAAGGGCATTTCTGTTTATTGTCATATCATTTCCTCATTCTAGGAACATGCAGAATAAATGCAGCCAACCTGCATTTCAGTGGGAGGCTGAGCTGGCCTTTCCCATGTCAGGAGGGTGTGCGCACACAGGTACCGGGACAATGTCAAGGGCTTACAAGACAGAAAACAATCCGGGAATTCTACCCTCAAAATCATGGACAGCGAAGCCAATATGGATTCATCCAGTACAATGTGGACCAGGTGTGGTGTCATAAACCACAATCTTCAGGGTTTTTTGTTGTTGTTGTTTTTTTTAATGTCACCGAAGAGGTAATTCTTTCAAACAAATTATGGGGCTTACTATGAGCCAAATCTTTAGAAATGTTTCAATCATGCCTCTCTCTGTGTGCACAGTCACTCATGATCTGATTAACTAAACTGAAATGGCCAGATTTAGCAATGGTCTCTTTGGGGTGAGGAATCGTGGTGGAAGAGAAAGACAAAGAGCCCCCACAGCATAACTATAGTCATTTCTGGTGCAGATTTCAGATTGAGAGGTTTCTCCAGGGTCCAAATCCCTCCAACCCTTCTCACATATGCAAACCTTACTGGGCAGAGCAAGGTTTTCAGGGGGACTTAAGGGAAGGGTTTAAAGTTTCAATCGTGAAAGAAAAAGTGCAGGAACACATGTGCTTTCAGCAGATAACAATTCACTGAAAACATTTTAAAGCAAAACAAAACGCCTGTCTGACCAAATTTTTATAAACTTGGTTGGGGAAGAGGAAAACAAACAATTGTTTAAGGACGGTTTCAAATGCTGCTCTCCGCTATTACCGAGAATTTTCAAAGCTTTTCATGCTCCGTTGGAAACAGCTCTGCTTCACAAGCTGTTCTTACCCGTCCTGCCAAAGAAATGGTCTGATACACTTTATTACAAGTTTATCAATTTGCTTACCCAGGCAAATATATATAATTACCTCTGCCTATCAAGACCAGGGTACAATAGGATTCCTCCACTGAAAGCAGGGAGATGATTAAAAACCAACGAGATGAGATGGGTTAGCAGACATGAGGCACGTGCACCGCCCCCACCTCCACAGCAGTAGACACCGCCACATCCTTAGCCAGTGCCACCAGTCCCAGAACGCACACAACCTGAGCCAACCTGACCAGGGCCATTCCTCACGGAGATTGGTATGGCAATGGACACAGCAAGTAGATACATTTGCATCACAACCTGGAGCCCTTCGATTTGTGAAATCCAGTGGAAAATATATTTTGTGAAATCAAACAAAGTATCCTTTTTCAGACAACAAGCATTCAGTATCTTAGGTTTGAATTTAACACTGTGCGTATTTGTACAAATTTAAGGTGACCGATTATAAACCTTTAATATTACTGGTGGCATTATAAATTAGCACTAATCAACAGGTAGCTCTGGTAAAAAGTGGTCTTTTGCCCTAAAGCACTCACACCCTGGACTGAGAGCCCACTTGCTAAGTCTTGTTTTCAGTATGTTTGTACTGTATGTACACTGCGCCACACTTCCCGAGCCACTTCAAAATCAGCTCACACTGCTCTTAAGTCATGAGGACTTAGGTCACTATGGGTTTCTGTAGCCTCGTGCACAGACAGGGTTCTCTGATGCCAAGAGTCTTGTTGATGAGCTACAGTGTGAATGTCCCCACGCCCTGACTTCTCACAATCTTGTACGCTAACTTCTGGGTTAATCTGTATACCAGAGAGTTATCCCAGCAATTGCATTTTTAGATCTCTACCCTAAGGAAACTCTCACATCTGTACACAAGGAGACACAAGAATGCTTGTCATAGAACTGACAGTAATAATTAGCACTGCCAAGAACCTAAAAGTCCATCAAGACAGGGAATGGATAACCTCGGTTAATTTACTCACAATTTATTTGATTTTCGGAGAAATAGAAGATTTTAAAACAATGCACTAAAGATGCCTGAGTGGCTCAGTCGGTTAAGGGCTCTGGGACCAAGCCCCGCATCAGGCTCTCTGCTCAGTAGGGAGCGTGCTTCTCCCTCTGCCCACTACTTCCCCGGCTTGTACTCCCTCTCTAACAAGTAAAATAATACTTTTTAAAAATAAAAATAAAATAAAAAACAATCTACTATATGAGAAGCAGTGCAATGGATGGAAGGAGTATTAATCTAAGAATCACAACCTGGGCTCTGTACCCAAACCCTGAGCAAGCTATAGGACCTGGCTGGGTTAAGACTCCATCTGGATTCAAGGACCTGATACGTACCAATAGCACAGCACAGGGCCTTCACACACACAGTAACGTCCAATGAAAAAAAAATATATCAGCTAATAGTTATAGCAGGTTGATTGCTCCTATTTTACAGAGGAGAGAATTGAGGTTCCAAGAGGATGTGTCACATGTCCAGAGTCACACATCTCACAAAAGGTGAGGCTGGGATTCAAATCCAAGTACGTCCAACTCCAAAGCCTCCGGGTGTATGTTTAGGACAAATCTCTGACATCAGATTATTATATTTTTTCCATCTCTCTCCTTTACCTAAAAGCTAATTATAGCAAAAATAAGTTATCTGTACTTTTTATTTTCAAAGTATAACTACAATAGAAAAATTAAACATAACTACAACTTTAGAAAAAGGAAAAACTACATGAATTTTTTCCTGTGCCTTTTCCCCCCTCAAATGTCACGATACCGTGTACCCTGAACTTTCTTGTAACATCACAACAACCTACTCATTCTTCAGTTTCCTCCATGGTTGTCTTTACTTCTTTTTAGAAGCCATACAGGGCCGCCTGGGTGGCTCAGTTGGTTGGGCGACTGCCTTTGGCTCACGGGTCATGATCCCAGAGACCGGGGATCAAATCCCACATCGGGCTCCCTGCTGGGCGGGAAGCCTGCTTCTCTCTTTCTCATTCCCCCTGCTTGTGTTCCCTCTCTGGCTGTGTTTCTCTCTGTCAAATAAATAAAATCTTAAAAAAAAAAAAGAAAAAAAAGAAGCCATACAATCTCAGAGAGAATGGGTAAACTTCTCTTTGAGAAACTCCTTCAGGTAACGGGTCAAGCATGTAGGAGACAGACAGGGATACCCAACAGGTCTTTTCAAGCCAGGCCTTGGACATTAAGGCTCTTTGAATTCTCTACCAATACACTGTGGAGTTTTAGGGGCAGAACTAGAAGAGCAACTGTATAATTTGGGGTCTACAGAATGAATGAGAAGTTTTTATTTAAAGGCCTTTATTTCAACACCCAGTCACAACAGCAGGTAACATGACAAAATCCTCTTTAGCTGAGCACCTATTAGAGCAACCAGTTAGCTCAGGTACTGTGCCAAACTCATGAAAACTGGACCTGAAAAACACAAGCACTCCACCCACCACACAACAGGGGCATTGTCATCCAATCCCCACCCTGCAGAGAGTGTGCACTGCGGAAAGATCCCCAGAATTTCTCTGGGACCCAAGTTCTCATCCTAAAATATTTCTTGCAGACACACACATGCCGGGGGCATGCCACCCAACCTTCACGCCAACGGGCTGTAGAAAGGCAGAGGAGTTGGCGTGTGTAACTGCTGTTAGGTATTTCTGTCTGTAGTGCTCAGAGAAAAGACTAGAGACGCCAAATGCTCTGGATCTTAGGCTTTCAAAATTACGATATTTGGGGTGCCTGGGTGGCTCAGTCATTAAGCATCTGCCTTCGGCTCAGTTCATGATCCAAGGGTCCCAGGATCGAGCCCCGCATCGGGCTCCCTGCTCGGCTGGAAGCCTGCTTCTCCCTCTCTCACTCCCCCTGCTTGTGTTCCCTTTCTAGCTATGTTTCTCTCTGTCAAATAAATAAAATCTTTAAAAAAAAAAAAAAAGGAAAAAAAAAGAAATGAGGGTTTTATTTCTTCTTATTACTTAAGGAAGAATCTAGAATTCTTTGGCATGACCTATTTGGGACCTCAGAGGTGTTTTTACAAGATCTAATAAAACTTTAAGGTAGTTATATATCCAACTTATCTTTCAGTTTCATATATTGGGAGAGTAGACCCAAGTCACAATTATCTATCCCAGACTTTCCAGAAAGAGCACTTGTGAACCTTCCTACGTGTTTCATCTGTTGCCTTCTTTAGATGCAGTGAAGGTTTTGGGGCCAGAGATCATGTCCACACGTGGTGGATGCAGCACAGGATTTTAGCAGTCTCTGCTTTCTGGCACAGACTGAGGTGAGGCACTCCACGTTACTCTTTCTCATGACTGCCTCAGACTGCATCTAAAACCCCCCCTCAAAGATGATGAAGGTCCCGGGGCGCCTGGGTGGCTCAGTTGGTTGGGCGACTGCTTTCGGCTCAGGTCATGATCCTGGAGACCCAGGATCGAGCCCCACATCGGGCACCCTGCTCGGTGGGAGGCCTGCTTCTCCCTCTCTCACTCCCCCTGCTTGTGTTCCCTCTCTGGCTGTGTTTCTCTCTGTCAAATAAATAAATAAAATCTTTAAAAAAAAAAAAAAAAAGATGATGAAGGTCCCTAAGACTCAGGGGGTGACCCCCACACATTACATGGGCATAACAGGTTATGGATATAAAGTTCTAAAATTTCCACAATCTCAGAAAAAAAATTGGATGGAAGATAATCAATGACTATATCAACATAGGCTTATAATAAAGTTAGAAATCCTGTCTGGTCACTGTCCGGACACCACCTTCTAAGAAAGAAGAGCAATACTGATGAACAACAGAGAAAGTTCTAGGTTGGTGTTTTCTCTTAAAATTCAGTACTATTCAGCAATTTCTTTAAATATATACACTTTAAACAGTAAATATGGTCAGGGATATTTCAAATACGTTTGGTTTTTTTTTTTTAACTTGAGACACTTGGAAGGCTCAGTCAGTAACACATCTTTTTTTTTTTTTTTTAAGATTTTTAAATTTATTCATTAGACAGAGAGCACGTACACACACGAGCAGGGGGAGCAGCAGACAGAGGGAGAGGGAGAAGCAGGCTCCCCTCCCTAGAGAAGGGAGCCCAATGCAGGGTTCAATCCCAAGACCCCAGGATCACAACCGGAGTGGAAGGCAGATGTCCAGCCACCCAGGGGCCCCTGTGTGTCTGACTCTTGATTTCAGTTCAGAGCACGATCTCAAGGTTGTAAGATCGAGCCCTGCATTGGACTCCACACTGGGAATTGAGGCTCCTTGAGATTCTCCCTCTCTCTACCTCTTCCCTCCCCACTCCCTCTATTTAAAAGGAAAAAAAAATGGATTTAATTTAAGAAAAATCTCTCACAACTGACAATAGAGAAGATAAAGGTTACATTACTATAACGAGTATTTATATTGCCTTTAAGTAAAGCCTTTGGCTTTTACAAGTATAGGTAGGTCCTACTTCACTGAAAAGCTTAAAAAATTAGAGGTAAACAGATTTTTTTGATGCAGCAGTTTTCTGTTGCCACTTGTGAGTTTATGAGTTAGTAATGAGTAAGCTTGGTTCCATCAAACCAAATGGGAAATGGTTTGGGTTTTAACGCAATAACTTAAAACCTGGTAATAAATTCCTTTAATAGCATTCTAAATATACATATTAAAAGTAATTAAACTTTCCAAACCTAATGCTTGAATTTCAGACAGCATTCAAGCATTCCTAACTTCACAACCTGCTAATTCTGTCCCTTTCCTCTGTCCCCCACCACCTCAGCACCAGCCCCCCCACCTCTACTCACACAAAATTAAGCCACAGGTTCATGTCCATTAGCCAAACGCCAATCCAAACTCCAGCCCTGTGCTCCCCAACCGCCCCACACAACACCCAAAACCACCATGTGACCATCTCTGCTCCAAAGGATGGGGGTTTCACAAAGCATGATGCCCCCCAATGGGGAAATCAGCAGTAAACCTCACTAGGCCACTGAGAGTCGCCCCATATTAGAGGGGCAAAGCAGTCAGTCAGTGAAACAGCTATCTCAGAGTATCTCTGCTGCCACTGCTCGGTGAGAAAAATCACTTTTAAGAGCTAGTCAAAGCTCCATGAGAGGGGAGAGGCTCACCGAGCCACAGCCGGGTTCCGGTCTGGTACCCGAGGTCAGTGGCCACAGGACCAGAGCCTGAGATGTGCACGATGACAAACACTGCAAGGCAGCAACACAGTCGGCTCACAGGCTACAGAACTGCAGATCAAGAAGCAAAAGCTCGAGCTCCTATACTCACAGAGCTAAAACGTTTCCTCGTGTGAGAAACAGAACCACCACTAACAATTTTCGGAAATAATGTTTGAGTCTTGGCTCAATTGGGTAATTTTGCTCCGCACCAAAGACAATTCCATTCAAATTCCCAAAGTCCACGGGTAGATCTGTACTAATTTCAAGACATAGTTTCCTCCCAAGCCCAAAGAAATGAAAGGCAGAAACCAGCGAAAGAAAAAAATAATAATAACATATATGAGATGGCTTGCTATTTTATGAAAAACAAATGAAGAATTACAGTCCCTCACACTGATAAACTGCGAGAGTGCCAGTGGTTTTCAGGGCAGATGTAACATTTTAACAAATGTGATTGTTTGTGAACGAAATAATTCTGATCAAAAACTTAATTGCAGCCAAAGTGAGCCCTGGGCTGTGTCACCATAATCCACTCTGACAGGAAGCAGTGAGTGGAGATTCCTACTGTGAACGGAGCACATGTGAAAGGTCAGCTCTGGCCTGGAACTTCAAAACCGTTAACGTGTAAAACAGTGTGCATTAGAGCCCGGAATGGCTAACCACTGGATTAGCGGATGTCCGCTGTGTGGGTCTGATGTGCTTTTGGCAGGTAATGGTTAATTTGCAAATAGGCAATGTATTGCAACTTTCTTCTGTGCCTCTTCGCAACCCTGGTCAGCAGAGCCCATTCTTAATTACAGACCCAGGGTATTACAATACTAGATGGATGACATGGGCTCGTTGTAACAAAGTTTCATATTTTTTAAATTGAATTTATTTTTTAATAATTTGGTGAAAGAAAAGTTGCGTGTAGCTGAAAAAATAAATGTCTGCTGATGTAATGAACCAAAAAAATGCTCCATGTAAAATCTATTTGTCCATCCAACGGCAACTATATTATAATAGCCAAAATTCACCAAGTGAGGATTTCATTACCAGAAATCTAAACTTTACTCAGATACTATCACCTGAAAAAACAGTTATACAATATTGGCTTGCATGGCTTAGAACACAATTCTAAATAAAAATGCAATTCATACATGGTTTTCATTCCTCAACATGAGATGTTACTTATGAAAGAACCAAGCTCAATGTGCCTTCTAAGCCAATGCATGCAAAAGTGCTTTGACATATTTTGAGCTATCAAGTTGACCCACTTGACTTTAAATTAGCCATTTCTCCCATATCTAAACCACTTCCAGTAACACGGCATTAATGAGTGATAAAAGCTGACAGACACTGTAGGGGTCAATTCAGTGATTTTAGGATTTAGAACATTTCTGAGTTGAGGGGAAATAATACTTATCGTTGAAATAGGTCTTCTAAATTAAGCTTTATTCCTTCTAAGACTGTGTCTTTGGTGGCTGAGCAGATGCAGCGGCCAGGCCCTCTGTAGGCTAAATCCGGGGACCTTGACAAAGGCTCTGTGGCAAGATAGCCGCATGGCCAGCACTCTCATGATTCCTATTCCCTTCAGAACATCAACTGACATATTTAAAAACAAAACCACACCCACACTTCTGGGGCACCTGGGTGGCTCAGTTGGTTGGGCGACTGCCTTCGGCTCAGGTCATGATCCCAGAGACCCAGGATCGAGCCCCGCATCGGGCTCCCTGCTCAGCGGGAAGCCTGCTTCTCCCTCTCTCACTCCCGCTTCTTGTGTTCCCTCTCTGGCTGTGTTTCTCTCTGTCAAATAAATAAATAATATCTTTAAACAAAAACAAAAATAAAACAAAACAAACAAACAAAAAACAAAACCACACCCACGCTTCTAAAGGCAATGGAGACGGAGGAGAAAAACTAGTGGCCAGCGAAACTTCTCGTGTTTCTGCTCCCCATACACGATCTGAAATCTTTAGCGCATCGGGAAGATTCGGGATCTCCTCAACCGTCTACCCCTGAGAGCACTGGGTATCCGCATATACCGATCTGCGGCTCTGTCCCCAGCACCCTCCTGGACTCTAGGCCTGTGACCCTGTCCCTGGTCCCCCAACCCAGGAGCCTATGATGTGGTGGAGAAGACAGAAAGCCCAACCATGAAGACCTGGTAAAGAAAGGAGGTTAGAGGACTAAGCAGCCAAGAAAGGCTGTGAGAGACTGGTGCTGGGTACACCCATCTTCCCTCTTCACCCCATTTTTCCACAGACATCTGAGTAGATACTGCCCTGGCAGTTACCCTAGGGGCTGAAGATATCACAGGTATACGTAGGAAGGAGATGTCACGATTCATCAAAAAAAATATCATACAAGGCTCCAAACTGGTCATTACAGTATCTTTTTTTATACTGTTAAGTGACTAATTACACCACTTAATGTCTAATTTTACCCTCACTCACAATCATTTCTTCCACTCACCACAAACTTTACAGCCCAATTCTGCTTGGCTACCCTTCCTCTTTGTCAGTGAGACTCAGGCTCAAAGAAGCTTACAAAGGTCTCTCCAGCAAGATGATCAACAAAGCAGAAATGCCCCCACACTGAATTCCAACCTAACACGGGCACGCCCACTCAGGATCATGAACACAGAGCAGTGGTGTTGCGTGCTGCCCTACCCACAAGGTCAACACTTAGGATTCTCTCTCTCTCCCAGGAGCTAGAGGACTGCTCAGAAACGTTGCTCATTTCTTAATTCACTTATATTTGTTTACATGTTAAAATACTAAATGTCCAGAAAGTTGAACTTAGACTTCAGTTCAGTTCTGGAGGGGTACCTGTGTGGCTCAGTGGGTTAAGCGTCTGCCTTTGGCTCAGGTCATGATCCTGTAGGGATCGAATCCCATGTCAGGTTCCCTGATCAGTGGGGAGTCTGCTTCTCCCTCTGACGCTCCCTTCATTATTCTCTCTCTCTCTCTCAAATAAATAAAATATTTTTTAAAAAGCCACTTGAAATAATAATAATAATAATAATAATAATTCAGTTCTGGATTGTGAGTTTGTTTTCAAATACAAAGAAATATGTTACCAGTTTCTTTTTAAGGACCCACGTTCAAATGGGAGGACCCCCAAGAAATTAATCATTCAATTCCTATTTGTGGGAGCAGATTCTCTGTAACTTATAAATTACTGTGATTTACAGTGAACCATTATTGTATCCATAAATGCTGGAAAGTTGGTGAACACCATGATATAATGACACCCCAAAATAATTTTAGAACTGCAGGTGCACAAATCATAACATGTGGGAGATGACTCAAAGGATAATGGGGAATAAAGCAGTTTAAGAAGGGTCACATGAAGGAGGGAAAGGGTTGAGGGCACGTACCCTAGTTTTCCAAGACGTCCATAAAGGCAAACTACTGGTTTACAGGCAGATCCAATGGGGCCGGTCAGGCACGGGCAGCAAGGTCAACAGCCACAGTCAAACAAGCTAAGGCAAAATACTCCATAATTTACAACAACCCAATCGCATTGCTCATTCTTTTGAGGTTAAATGCTACTGACATAAGCTCCACCTGAATCCAATCAATGCAGAGACGTTGAGAAGATTCACACGAAAGGACTAAATTTGTCACAAATGGGTTGGTTTCCGATCTTAATGTAGCCAAGTTGCTTTACTCTGACCTCCACTGAACAAATCAACTTAATGGGCACTAGGAGTGCTATAAAACTTAACAATGGAGTGATTTTTACTTCTAAAATATAGTTATGAAGCAAAATGTTGGATAGCTTCTATAATACTGGAAATCAAATTAAATCTAGATGTTTTTTAACAATCTTGACAGATATAATCCTAGTTACCATGTAAATTTATGGTAAGCTGCTGTGATATTAGCCACAGGTGCTACTTTTAATATATGAGCCGCATCTGGCTGGGAATAGGATTTCTCAGAGGACTGAAAATGACCTCACTATCAGACAATGGAAGGGAAAAAAAACAAGACCACTGTGGCATATAAAAAGCTGAAGATGTGGTCCACAACTAAATATTTCACATAAAATTCATTTTAACTTTGCAGTTATAGGTTAAAGGATATTATGTTTTCAATATTTAAGAGGCGTAGATATATTTCAGCCAAACAGCCAAAAGATTAAGAATGTAAGACAGTTATGAATGCCCTGGCTACATGCATAATGCTCGGTTTCCAACCTTTGATCGATGTCAGAAAAATGATGCACGAAGACTTGAAAAGAAAATTCCTTCATGGTTCCCCAGAACGCAACATGATTAGACACCACCAAGTATACGAGACCAAGATGTAACAATGACTGATCTCTACACAGCAGCAACTCCCCAGCGCCTGGCCAGCATCACTGGCTGTGCTCTTAAACTTCTTTGGAGTCATTCAGTATGCCCAAGAAAACATTCTCATTGGGGGAAATTTTTGAAAAATCACTTTAAGTAATTACCATCCTGAGTTTAAAACCCACCAGCATCACCCATAGACAAATACAGGGAGAAAACACAAGTTTCTCTTACCTCTCCAACTCAAAAATTAAAAGGTGAATATGTATAAAACATGGAATTGTTTCCTTTTCAGAAACCCTTCCTGAACTATTTGAAAGCTGTCATTCGCCAGAGAACTGGCAAGTGTGGAAATGTGACAGAGGATTTACAAAGATTTAATTTCCTATGAAATAACTCTTCCTGAATTAAACAAGCCTTCTTTATCTGGAAAAAACAATCTCTAAGAGAGAAACATTTCTATGAAAATATCGCCTACATCATTGCACTAAGCAGTGAGAACGCTAGCTACAAAGCCCTATAACATAACATTTTCCTTCTGACCTTCTCACGTAACTTGAAAGGGCTTGATTTTTTTAGCTTCAGGAGATCAGTTCAATCTAGGTGATGATTTCTATTTTCTTTTTCTTTTTTATTTTTTAACAAGTAACTGGATCTAAACCTAATCTGCAAGGGCACCGAGACCCTGAGTATCTTTACCAAGAAGAATCTGGTATGACTCCCTGATGCTTTTGTGACCGACTGGGAGCAGGAATATGGATCATGTAGAAAAGGTAGGCTCACAAAGCCTCATCTGTGAGATGGTTACTCACTGCAGAAAGGGACTGGCTGAACTAAATATGGCCTTCCTGCGCAATGGAATACTATATAAATATCCCACCATTAAAAGTCATGAAGTAAAATATTTTACTGACAGAGAAAAATGTTCCCTAGACATGAAGGGAAAAGAGCAAGTGAGCAAAACACATCTACGACATGACCCCAAATATATATGTGTACATACATACGTACATATTCATAAAATACAGATTCACGCACACCATTTTTTAAGCAGGCAGAAGGATTACAGGTACATCATGCTTCTTTGTACTTCTTTTGCTTTCCAAAATATAAAACACAGGAGGCCATCGAGGGGAAAAGAAGTTGTACTAACAAGCTAAACATACCACACGAAAGTTAACAAGGAGCCATCGTTCCCAAAAGAGTGAGAGAGGCCTGGCTGATGTCTGCAGGGTTCACAAGCCATGCATACAGGTTAAACCCTTCAGGTAAAACCCTGCATTTTTAAATAAACAGGGAGATGGGAAAAACTTGTCCTCAAGCTTCCATAGCAGAATCTCACTTTAAGGCACTGAGAATTACAATGGCCCTCTCTTCTACACATCTGTATCCACTGCTGTATGGTCAGGGGCTCAGAAAGCCGGCGTCTCTCAGTGCAGGACAAGCTTATCCTCTCTACACAGAGTTCAAATTTGCCAAGTAAAGTTTGCTGATCGGTGCTCTCTGCAGACCTTCTACCTGGAAGTGACTTCCCTTTCATCTGTAGTCAACTTAAGGCCAAAACCTGAATGATCAAGTAATACAAATGAATGCTATCAGGGCAAGGCATGGGAAACCATAGCAATTTATAGGGCAAAAGCCAAATAGTACCTGGCTTCTCTTTTCTTCAAAATATAGCCTCCTTTAGGCCCTCCAAAATAGACATTTTATCCTAAACAAAGAAACAGATTCAACTTGAACTCAACAGCAGAGCTGTTCATTCAAAAGTCTAAGACATTCCGGGGCGCCTGGGTGGCTCAGTTGGTTAAGCGACTGCCTTCGGCTCAGGTCATGATCCCGGAGACCCGGGATCGAGTCCCACATCGGGCTCCCTGCTCAGCGGGAAGCCTGCTTCTCCCTCTCTCACTCCCCCTGCTTGTGTTCCCTCTCTGACTGTGTTTCTCTCTGTCAAATAAATAAATAAAAATCTTTAAAAAAAAAAAAGTCTAAGACATTCCAAAACAGAAAGGCACTCCACATCCTGAATTACTCTACAAACCTTCAAAATACAGATTCGTGTTAGGTAAGAGCTTTGGTCTTAAGGCAGGAAGCCTGGCTTGGGAGGGAGATTGCTGCCTCCATCCTCTATTAAGTCTGAGCAGGGTCCTTATCATTTCTGCTTCTACCATGATCAAATGGGGTTACAACACCTAACCCCGAAAGAATTCTCAGAAGCTTCAACAAAACAAGCTACATTACAAGAATGAATGAATGAATGAATGAATGAAAGAAAGAAAGAAAGAAAGAAAGAAAGAAAGAAAGAAAGAAAGAAAGAAAGAAAGCTACATTATCTTCCAGGTCCCTAACAGACAGCCACTATCATCTACTAGATGCTCAAACACTCCTTAGCTCATAAACATTTCTCTCCAAACTCACAAAGACAACTAATTTGGCTGCATTTCAGGCAAATAACACAACACTGAGAGTTCAGGTGGCTCCATCAGTTAAGAGTCTGACTTCCACTCAGGTCATGATCCCAGGTCCTCAGACTGAGCCTCAAGTCTGAACCCCAAGTCATGAGCTCCATGCTCAGTAGCGAGTCTGCTTCTTCCTGTCCCTCTGCCCCTCCCCCTGATTGTGCTCTCTCTCTACCTCTCTCACTCAAGTAAACTCTTTAAAAAAAAAGTAATCTGGGGCGCCTGGGTGGCTCAGTTGGTTAAGCAACTGCCTTCGGCTCAGGTCATGATCCCAGAGACTCAGGATCGAGTCCCACTTCAGGCTCCCTGCTCGGCAGGAAGCCTGCTTCTCCCTCTCTCACTCCCCCTGCTTGTGTTCCCTCTCTAGCTGTGTTTCTCTCTGTCAAATAAATAAAAAAAAAAA